>JANAVB010024000.1:16160086-16257586 GCA_029216955.1 Iris pallida | reverse complement strand
AATCTAAGTTTAAATGTTAAATCAAAAAATAATTTAGTATTAATATTAGTTTCAATAATGGAAGTGAGATTTATAGAGCTAGTATTATCAGCGTTGATGGCCACGAAGAAAATGGTGTCTAATCTCAATGTGTTTCATGCGTGAGTGACAAATCAGATTTATCGTGAGATTTATAGAGCTAGTATTATCACATTTAAAGGAAGTGCAAGTACAAACACTAAACATAATATCGGGTTTGCTTGGTATCGTGCACATATACAAACACTAAACATAATATCGGGTCGGCTAGCAGTTAAATAGAGTAAGCTCCCGATCATACCTCGATACTTACGAATGTCGACTGAGATACCGTCTTCATCATTATCAAGTTTTGTCGTTGTTGTCATAGGAGTCCCCATTGACTTGGATGAGCCAACTGTTGGGAATCCTTCGCAAGCATCCAATCTTTGTCCCCAAACGGACTGGGAATGCCATCATCTGCCAGCCTCCCTACCGAAACCAAGTTATAGCGCAAACTCGGTACATGGCGCAGTGTTTCCATCGCCCAAGTCATACTTTATATGACGAGCTTTGAGATTGTTGTAGTGCCCCGTCCCTACATCGTCCCCTATTTTCGTCTACGGGGTGCGCGAGAAAGGAACAATGTCGCTACCGATTCGGACGGGACCGATAGGTCAGAATCGGCCGAGTTGATCGAACGGGAACGGTTGAATTAAGATCCATTCCACGTTATGGAATGGCTTTTTTGGAACCAAGTCCCATATTCAGTGGGTTGCGCCTCAAGGATTGGCTCTACGGCTAAGTCGGGAGAGACCTTCCGTTGCTCTGATATTCATGCTGCACTTGATTTGGATTTGGCTTTGGTTTTCGTGAATGCATTTTTCGTGAATGTTTCTAATGGGTTTTCGTGACTTGCGTGTTCGAGCTTCGCATTCATAATAAAATTCTTTGAATTACACAGCATTCTAATCAGTTGCTTATGCGGTTGCAGGTGATCGCATAGGCGACGTCAGCGTAGCCAACCAGTCGCTCGCTTGAAGCAAGTCTAAGGCGAGTGGCTGACCTCCTTCGCCTTGTCCCTCTACTTCAAAATTAATATATGAAGTAAATGAATGCTTGTCATAATAGTATAGAATCAAAGGAAACTCCGAACTTCTGCGACGGTTCTAGGTACTGGCCATGTCTCCATGGCCACTATCTTCTGGGGGTCCACTTCCACTCCACCTCTGGTGATGATGTGACCTAAGTACGAGATACGATCCAGCCAAAACTCACACTTACTGAACTTCGCGTACAACTGGTGTTCCCTGAGTATCTAAAGAACTACACGAAGATGCTGCTAATGCTCTACCTCACTCTTGCTATAGACTAAGATGTCGTCTATGAACACTATCACGAACTGAGCCAAATAGGGCATGAAGATACGATTCATGAGGTCCATGAATAAGGCTGGCACATTGGTCGCTCCAAATGGCATAACAAGGAACTCCCAATGTCCATACCTCGATCTGAATGCTGTCTTCGGGATGTCTTGCTCTCTGACTCTGATCTGATGGTACCCTGACCACAAGTCAATATTCGAGAATACAGCCGCTCCCTTGAGCTGATCAAATAAGTTATCAACGTACGATAATCAATACATAATCTTGACGTACCATCCTTCTTCTTCACAAGAAGCATCGGTGCTCCCCAAGGCAATCTACTAGCATGAATGAATCCCTTGGTTCTAAGTTCTTCAATCATCTTGTACAAGATTTCCACCTTTGAAGGTGACATCCTGTAGACTCTCTCCGATACTGGTGTCGTTCCTGGAATCAAGTTGATGGTGAAAACTCTGCCTCACCGGAAAATAAAAACACTGTCTCACCGGGAATACCAAAAATAATCATGCCAATATGGCAGTCTATTCTTGTGTATTGCTCCTTCAACCAATCCATTCCTAGGCCAAGGGACCGATTCGGCCCGCCGCAAAAGGGTCGTCGTCTAACCCAGCTATAGTCCGTGATGGCTTGACATTGCCAGTGGCCTTCACACCCTTTTACGGATTAACAAATGCACGTAACCCGGGACGGTGCTTGCTATAACTTCGATAGCCCAACAAAACTCTTTTCTAACGTGTTCGTGCAACGACTTGACAAGCAAGGGCTACGTCAAGCCTTGTATCGATGGAACATGTTGTGCACGCGTTCGACTTGAACAATCAAGTTCTTTGGGTGCATAGACTTAAGCAACAAGCAGTGAAATACGACTTAAACTACGGGACAAGCGAATGTTAATATTAATTGTAGTTCCAATTACATTTTAAATAAAAAAGAATGCAATTTTAACTTTAACTAGTTTGAAGTAAATGTTAAATCAAAAACTATTTTAAATTTTAGTATTAATATTAGTTTCAATAATATTGTAAATTTTAATTAACAGGAATGCCACGGTATTAGAAACCTAGCTGATGTCACGTTGCTCGGGCTCGGTTAGTGTTCTTCTAAACTCGTACGTGCGAACTAGTTATTAGCAATGAAAATCAAAAATTGAATTTTAAGTTTAAAATCTAGTCGAGCTCGATCCTTCCTTTTTATCCCATCTCCCACTCTCTCTCTCTCTCTCTCTCTCTCTCTCTCTCTCTCTCTCTCTTTCTCTCTCTTTCTTTCTTTCTTTTTATCCCAACTTCACATTCTCCTTGCCATGTCATTGCCATGTCAACTTCATATTTTATCCTACATTTGCATTGGGGAAGAATTTTTGGAATGAAAGTTTATCATTCCTATGTGGCAACCATTTTTTCTAAACTCGCAATAGGGTTGGAGATGCTCTTACACAACAATCCCGTAGCATTAAATGCCGCTGCATGTGTTATCCTACACAATTTAATAATAAACACTGATACCATATCATTAGAAGAGTAAAAATTGTCTTGGAAGTTGTAAAAAATTACTTTGTATTGTCTTCTCAACACTTTTTTGTATTGGAGATGACTTTTTAAACTTATTGTCATTTGTGAATATATTCTTGCCGCCTATACAAGATATTGTCTTGTGCCTCATGCCACATAGGATACACAACACATAACAAGACAATAGGGTTGCGTAGCATTAAATGCTGCTGCATGCGTTATCCTATAGAAGAGGGCCACGTGGAGAATGCTGCTGCATGCTTCCTCATGCGTTATTAGCTACACAATTTAATAATATATGTACCCAGAAGACGAAAAAGTTGTGTTGTTGGAAGTTGTTTCCTTAAAATTATGCTTGCTTCTAGAATCACTCAAGATTTTCATGAGCCATCAAAAGAGGGCCACGTGGCGGAGGTACAAGGAAGACGAAAAGGTTGTGTTGTTGCCTTGCTGGAAGTTATTTCTTTCTGAATAATGCTATTTGTACCTCCAAATTGTACTTTCAAACTGTCCCTCCTTACGTGGCAGCTGACTTGATATGTTGATCTGGTAGCTGACGTGGCAATTTTTTAAAAAAATAAAAATAAAAATTAACATTAAAATTAATGTTAATGTTAACATTAACATTAATATTAATATTAACATAAATTAATATTAACATTAAATTAACATTGATATTAACGTTAAATTATTATGGAGAAAATTGGATAGTTAACTTTTTGGATTAAAATTTGCCATGTCATCAGTCATGTCAGATGACACACAATATTATTTAACATGCCACATCAGATGGGAGGGCTATATATTATAGGGACAATTTGGAGGTACGAATAGCATTACTCTTTCTTCTTGTATTGTTTCTTGTCTTTCGTTTCTTCTGTTGATTTCTAACACACTCTATTTTCTTCAATGGCGACGTCACATGGAGAAACTGATCGTCATATGGAAGATTTAGTCGATGAAGAAAGCTTCGTTTCAAGATCAGTGTCAGATGATTTGGATGATGAGCAAAGTTTGGAAGCTGTTAACTTAGGAGACAACTAAGAACAAGATGAAGAAAACAATGGAAGAATGCATCATAACGATGACGACGACATCAACGCAAACAACGAAATATTATTTCACATCACCATTTCTAATGGATTTAAGAAATGCTTTATATTTTTACAATTATTTCTCATACTTATTTTGTTTTATTCTATTCTTAGGGACGATGGTGAATCTCCATTGGATTTTGTTGCAGCGACGATGAAAAGAATATTGCAGTCTGCCAATATTAACAAAGCTCCAAATGAACTCTTATATGAAGATATTGTTGGCTTACAGTTCAACTCTATTGTAGAAGCAGAGACATTCTACCAGATATATTCAAAAGCAGTTGGTTTCTGTATTAGAAAGAACGAAGTAAAGAAAAACAAATCTGGGATGGTGATGGTCCGTAGCTGGTGTTGTTCGAATACGGGATTCAGACATAAGAAATACAATGAAGCTCCTAACAGGGTTCGTGAGCCAAGAAGTGAAAGCAGAAGTGGTTGTAAAGCAATTTTTTGTATTGGGTTCACCAATTCTACAAAGCTGTGGGTCGTCAAAAAATTTTACGTACATCACAACCATAGCCTGGCGAATGATTATGAAACAGTTTTTTTGAGATCCCATCGTAAGATATCACCCGCAGAGTTGGAACAAGCTAAGCTTATGAAGCAATCAGGGATGGGGACTGGAGAAATATGGCATTTACTTGTCCACCAGAAAGGTGGCTGGGATAAGGTTGGATGGACGAAAAAAGATTTATACAACGCTTTAGCTAAAGATAGTAGAGCACTAGACGATGTTGATGCTACGACAACACTTACATTTCTTCAATCTAGGCAGGGCATTGACCCAGATTTCTTCTACGCGTACAAGGTAGATGAAGATTCCAGATTGACCCATCTTTTTTGGGCTGACGGTGCATGTCGATTCGATTACGAATTATTTGGAGATTCACTAGCATTTGATTCTACATATAAAACAAATAGAAGTCAAATACCGTTGGTGGTTCTAGTGGGTACAAACAATCATGCAATGACTTGTGTGTTTGGGTTTGCAATGATCCATAATGAGACTGTAAAGACATATTCTTGGATTTTAGAAAAATTCCAAGAGTGTATGAATGGAAAATTACCAGTGACAGTTCTCACGGATGGTTACAGATCCATGAATAAAGCAATTAAGGATTTAATGCCCAGCGTAGTTCATCGAACGTGCTCATAGCATATCCTAAACAATGCAGCCAAACATGTACACCGAGAGGGTTTTGTAAATAAATTGAGTCTTTTGATTAAAAGGTACATCGCACACTTGCTACTTTACTTTGAAGTATGTTGTTGTTACAATATTACAACTTTAGTTACTGTCCATGTTTTCTAAACATGTACTATTCAGTCGAAGAATTTGAAAACCGTTGGCAGCAGATGCTAACGGATTATAATGTAAAGAACAATGAGTGGACCACTGCATTGTACAGAACGAGGGAGCGATGGGCGGACACATTCCTACGTGGAAATTATTTTAGTGGTTCTACTGCAACAAATAGATGTGAATCTATGAACGCATTTCTGAAAAGATTTTTGAATGAGAAGCTGCCACTATGGAAGGCCCTTCAAAATTGTGACCATGGTTTGGCGGCCTTACGTTACGGCCAGATAAATAAGCATGTCACTGATAAACTCTCAACACCAGTTGGGAATCAAACTAGCCTGGCCGTAATAGAATATAAATTTGCTGCAATTTACACTAAAACGGTATTCATAGAGGTAAGGAAGGAAATCACACGTTCTGATGCTATATTGTTCTCCATCATCACATCATAAGAGAGGCAGAAGTTTGTACTATCCAAAAGTATATGTCGCCAAACAGTGTCAACCGGAAGGTTACATTTGATCGGGCCGACAATATCATAAAATGTGAATGCTTGTGGATGGAGACCAAGGGGATTCCTTGTAGGCATATTTTTTCAGCAATGAAGAGATTGAAAATTGGAGATATTCCAAAGAACTTGATAAAATCTCGTTGGCTCAAGGATTGCAAAGAGAGTTATCTCTCCGGACCTGGCGCAGAAAGAAGATTCATCCACCCAGACAGTATTGAGAGCAGAAGATATGGTGGTATTAGTGAACAAGTTAATCTTTTACATATTATTGTAAAAAATCAAACAAAATTCAAGAGAGGGGAACGGAGTTGATGTCGTCTGTTCTGATGGAGTTGAAAAAATGGTGACCGATATTGGTGAAGAAGAACAAATGGTAGCTGATGCAGTTCATGGAGTGCATGAATCTTTAAAAGAGCCAAATCCGGTAGAAACAAAAGGAAGGCCTTCTCAAGGGAAATCAAGCCAGCCTACAATAAGTCAGACTATCCCGAAGCCTAGAACTTGTAGAGTTTGTAAAAAATCGGGTCACGATTTTCGTAATTGTAAAGTACGGAAGCGAAATAGCGACAAAGAGCAAATGGAATCAAATGAAACGTCGTTGACTTAAGACAATGTCTTTCCTATGTGGCAAAATGTCATTCACACAAGACAATTAGATAAAAATATGTTCTCCAATGCAAAAGTTTGAGAAGACAATTAGATAAAAACTTTTTATTCAACTTCCAAGACAACTTTTTCACTTCTTCTTTTTTATATGTATAAAAGTCATTTTGAAGGGGCAGATGCTCAAAATAGGGTTGGAGAATAGCATTCTCAATCGTTTCAAATTAAACGAAAAATAGCATTCTCGATCGTTTTAATACTGGGAACGGCATTCTCCGTGTAATTCAACACGGAGAATAGCATTCTCCGTTTCAAATGACACGGAGAATGTTATTCTCCGTTTAAATTAAAACGGAGAATAAATATTCTAATGTGTTTTAACACTGGGAATGTTATTCTCCGTTTTAAATAACACGGAGAATGTCGTTCTCCGTTCCAAATTAAACGGAGAATAGAATCCACAATCGTTTTAACACTGGGAATGCTATTCTCCGTGTAATTCAAAATGGAGAATGCTATTCTCCGTTTATAAAAACACGGAGAATAGCATTCTCTTTCGTTTTAACTCTTGTAATGCCATACTCCGTTTAATTGGCACAAAAAACGTGGTGGAAATATATTTAATTAACAAAACTTGACAACATATTTAAGAATGTGAAGTTTCTAATCTCAATATTTCTATTTTTTGAATATTTGATTAAATCTTTGAACGTATTTTTTTTGCATTGAGCGGTTATATACTCGTATTTTTGCCATCCCGAATTTTTCACGTTTGACGACTTGGTAACAAGACTATGTACTTGAAAAGAGTAAAATTGAAACCTTCAAAGTTAGCAGAATTCGAAGGGGCAGATTCATTGGTATTAATGGCATATAAATGGCAGTAGTTGGGAGAGTTTGTTCTCGTCTTGCTTAGCTTTACTTGAGAAGGGGCAGATGCATTGGTATTAATGCAAATTAATTGAATTGAATTCGAAGTGACTGCCACTTGGCGCATGAGTTCGAGTTGTTCCTTGCCTATAAATGGCAGTAGTATAGGGAGAGTTTGTTCTCGTCTCACTTAGCTTTTCTTGTGGAGATGGACTCTACCGATCCCCCGCCTTGGCAAGATGTTTTCCTCTTGGTTGTCGATCTCCTCGTTCGAAGAAGCTTTGGTGGTGAAGTCCTTCAGAAGACTGAGATGTGCCTAGTGGACTGTCCGTGTTCGTGCACTTCATCGACTGTGTGCCATGATGTTGGTTTCTGGAAGAGCCGTAGGGTTTGGGTTGATTGCCAACCCACACTCTGTCGAAGCGCCCGTACGTTGATTCGCTCTGACTATGCACGGAGTTTCTTTGTTCAGGGAGTTCCATTGCCTCAAGGAGTTCCTTCGCCTCAAGCTCCTCCTTGGCACGTTGACGATGAAGTGATTTGCTCTGACGATGTACGGTGTTTCATGTTCGTGCACTTCATCTGAAGTCTGAGATGTGCCGAGTTTTCGTGTTCGTGCACTTCATCGACTGTGTGCCATGATGTTGGTTACTGGGTCCGGGATCGTCGCGGCCCAGTTTTTGTTATGCTCCGACGATGCACGATGAAGTGATTTGCCTTAAGGAGTCATCCAACGGTTCCTATGCTCTAACGATGCACGATGAAGTGATTTGTCTCAAGGAATTCCTTTGCCTCAAGGAGTTCCATTGCTCTGACGATGCACGATAAAGTGAATTCCTTTGCAAGGTGCTCTGCCTCAAGAAATTCCTTCGCAAGGTCCTTTGCTCTCAAGGAATTCTTTTGCTTCTGTTCCTGTGTCTCAAGGAATTCCTCTTGCTCTTGCTCTGACGATGCACGATGAGTGATTTGCCTCAAGGAGTCATCCAACTGTTATGCCTTATTTTTTTATTTTTTTTCTTTTTCTTTTCCTACCTAATAATTATATAATTAATAATTATAAGAATAATAATAAATTTATTAAATACTTTTACATAAGTTTTGCATAAATTTTGTATAGGGACCCCTAAAAAATTTATGCAATTGCATGAATAGCCATGCCACCTCATGTGGCTAGGTGGCATGAAGTATGGTTAGGTGTCAACCTTAGGATTAAGTGGCATTTCTTTCATGCCACATGGCCTATGGCATGGAGAGAGAACTCCATTTAATGACACCTCATCCCTCTCTCCCTCTTTCCTTTATTTATTTTTCTTCTTCTTTTTCTCCCTTTACTTCTTCTTTCCTTCTCCATTTCCCAAACCCTCTCTCATTTCCTCCTACTCTTCTTCCAAATCACCACCACCACTGCACTTGTTACTGCTGCTAACCGCTACTGCTGATGCGGCAACCACTGCTACCTCCGCCGCCCGCAGCCGCCGGCCACGCCGCCCGCCGCCGCCGGCTCACCATCCTCTAGCACCACCATTTCCTCCAATTTCTATTTCCTCCTCCTTAAATTATAGGTACAACTATTTTTTTTCTCTTTCTCCAAATTCTCTTATAATTTTCTAAACTCTTATATATATTTGATTATTTCTGAAATTAGGTTAGAAATTGGAGATATTTAGGGAATCAAAGACATCGGTTCCGAAATTCGAAAGCTATATACCAAGGCAAGTCCCCTTCCCTTCTTCCTCTTGATTTTGCTCTAATTTAGTTTTTATTATCATGAATTAACATAATTTCAATTCTAAAATTTATAAAAATCATTGACAAATCCAATTTTATGAGATTGAAGTATGGATATAGGCATAAGAATTTGGTAGGAACCTACTTGTGGACACAATTATTGTATCTATGCATGAAATGGACTCAATGTGTGGAACACAATACAAATGAACACTTAAATCTAAATTTTATTGTCTTTATATATATATATATATATATATATATATATATATATATATATATATATATAGAAGGAAAAATATATATAACAAGAAGGATATTGTATAAAACCCATGAGATGTATGTATATATATGAACATAAACTCCTACATATGTATAAATATATCTACCTATATACACTTGACACAATATGTGGATAAAAAAATTATGAACTTACAAGATCATGGATACCTATAAGTCTTGACAACTTAGAAATTCAACCTTTACACTTTAAAGAAAAATCAATATATACAGATTTTATATTTCCTAGCGTGGTTGTGTATACTTGTGTTAGTATGGATATGTAGGAATGAATAAATGACAATTTAACATTATATTTCAAATCTGTCCATATTGGAATTATATTTAATTATCATGTGCTATCATGATTAACTAGTTAAAATATATGTTTTTAGGCACCTATATGTTAGCATAACCCTATATCTATAAATTTTCAATATTAAACCTCCTCTTGCATTTTCAAGAAGTTAAATTATGGTACATAGTAAACATAAGTTGAATTTGGACATTTGGATTTACCTTGTATGAGAATAACATCATATCAAGGTTGCAAGGTTTATAAAATTAGTTTGCGTATGGTTTTGGAAATAAAATTTTGATATCATTATGCTACTAACAAGTTTTGTTTTGAAACTTGGATAGTGTTTAGCACAAACCCCAAAGAAATTGCTTAATTCGCTTAATTGCTTGCTAAGGTAAGAAAGCCTAAATTTTAACAACGCTTTATATATATATCATCATTGCGTGGTACCGGTGTTGAGAGTTGCTCCACCGAAGGGGTCGACGAACCCGGGATATTATATTGCGTGGTTTCGGTGTTGAGGGTTGCTCCACCGAAGGGGTCGGCGAACCCGAGTTCTTAATTTCCTTATTTTATATCTCTTGTGAATTTTTCGGAATCATAAATACAAAGGAGACTATGCCGAAATTTTTGGAAATTCCAAGAGAGATTTTGGAAAGACAAAACCTAGATTTAGATTAAGATATCATTGGGATGGGAGAGAAAACTTTGGATTACACCTTCGAATTCTTTACAATAATTATATTTTACAAAACTGATCAGTTCCTGTTATCGGCATTCGTACGGCCATACAATGTTCGAGGTGAGGCTTAGCTCACTTTCCTGTTTCTTGTTTCATGTTTTCCATTGGATTCCGAATCCTCGAATTCGGCTCTGTAATATCCAATGTAGCCTGCTCCGATATTTTTGAAAAATTTCAAGTCATACGACAATTGTTATAACACTTGATTCCGATAACTCAGAAAACCACTCATGTGTTATCCTGACTATATCACATCAATATGTGATCCTGATACTAATGGGATGGATAAATCTAAGCACCGCCCATTAAGTATAAACCTGATCCCGGGTAAATAGGATTATTGTTGAGATAATATAAGTTGTGTGATCCAGAAGTATTTCTCTAAATGTTGCGTTTTGCATTTAGGAGCTGTTAGAGGCTCTTCACATTTCTGTAATACAACCGTAGTCTTGGAATGTGCAGAAATATAAATTTTATTTTTAGTAGATTTCAAATTTTAGCAAAACTTATCCATAATTTTGTTTCTTTATTCCGATTTAATCTCAATAAATTTTATTAACTTATTTTACTTATTCCGTTCCTTGACCGGGGACTTGCTCGTCGTATTGACGACCTAGTTTTTGTTCACTAGGTTTAGTTGAAGACCATGAAGGAGTGCAGCTTTACAATGAGAAGGAGCTTTATGAATAAGGAAAGGAAAATGGAAGACGTTGGAATGAGTAGTTGTCGTTTGTTGTTCTATGTATAGCTATGAACTTTTTTGGATGTAAAAAGAATGTAAATATGTGATCGAACATGCGAGTTTTGTGTAAATAAATATAAATTACTTCAGATTGTCTCTTGATGTGTATACCTTATTCTAGAATTACAGGCGACAATCGCAGGTTTGATACGACATGTGTTATACGGGTGCGTAGCCTGGAGATGTATCACAGTGCTCCAAAAATTCTATTTGGAACCCGGGGCGTGACACGTCTTTTAGTGGTGGCCCATGCAGGTCAAATTTAGAGACCTATATAGGTTGAGATCCTAAGTTGTATTCTTAGGAAGTCTAGCAAGGACCCTAGGATAAGGTACTTGATATTATTAGCGTAACGCCCCAGTTCCAAAATACGTAGGACTAGGAACGTAGATATGCCAGTCGTATAATAAATATACGTAAGCTGTAAAATGCAGTAGAATCATAACTAATCTCATCCACACAAAATAAATGAATAAAAGATATCATATAATGATAATGAATTATCTTGATACAATATGTTGGGCGGAGACAAATCCACTACCAACAAAATAAGAAAAAATACATGGAAAATAAAATAAGTTTGGCGAGCGAAGTGAAGACGATCCAAGTGCAATCATCCTCGAAGAAATAGCGATGATCACGGCTAGAGCTAGAACACCTGCGAAAGATAAGAGCACACACCGGGAGAGATAACCAGGTCCTCAGAGGGACGTAACATGACACATAATATCATGCCATATAAACTGAATAAATATTGCTCAAATAAATAAGTCAATTGAATTATAACATGGTCTAATACGCACCTATTGAACGAGCATACCATCCCCCCAACCAAACAAGGACAGGAGATGGTAAACTAATTCACGGTGACGTATCTTTCCATGCTATGAATCCAATATGGTATCCGGACCCCAACAAGGTTCAATACCTTCTCATCGAAGTAGTAAGTCACACCTACAACCAAACAAGGACAAGATGTGACGAACTAATCCACGATAAGTTATTGTTCCAAGCCACGGTCAGATATAAGTACCCAAACCAAAAGTACTTGTACCTAACGGATAAAGGTGCCTAACCGTTCTAAGTGAAATGTAATTAAGAACAATCCTTCCTACGCATGGGCCCTGGCTGAATAGGATCGGCATAGTCCCCCCTTGGGGCACTAGAGGCCCAATCAATAAGAGCATAACGTTCCGCAGAACGTCAGTGGCCGTCAGTAATCATGGGTCATCAGCCCCGCATCTCCAGCGGAGAATCCGGGTCACAAGGGAAAGTACATCGAAGCCTATACGCTAAGGAATTGTCCTCCCCGTCCAATGCCTACTATGTTGTATCCACAACACAAAACCACTATAACCGCTAAGTCAAACTAGCATGCAATCTCTATTAGCGGTTATTCCTATCGCACGGCTTATACGCACCGGTGGCCAGCCAGTCACGCATGTCCGTATTCTACATGCGACATACCACTTCGTGTTACAACATGTCAAGGCCAATAAATGCAACACACAAGGTGGTCCCTTAAATCTAGGTTTAATGTGTAAGAAAAATAATACATAGCAGGAAATATTAATGAACAGTAAGTTCTAACAGGTTATGCCATGTATCACAGTTTATTTTGCATAAAGAAAATAAGTAATGCATGAAATATGAGCTAAAATAAATAAATAGCAAATGGCAAGGTGTCTTGCCTGGTAGGACGCCTGGTGTGCCGCGATGATGAATGTGGCACGAACTGCGATGTCGGTGTAATAACTATACAGGTGACTTCTGATGGTGGCATGGACGGTTCCATTGGGTCCAGAAGGGTCAGTTTGGTTAGGGACGATAGGAGGAATTATGGAATTGGCAGGGGAATAGAACTGGAGGATTAGTCATGGTCATGGTGAATATCGAAGGAATTAGATAAATCATATATCTGTTTTTAGAAAATACTTATAATATTTGATTATAATTTATTAGTCAAAATATACTTTCAAATAAATACTCAAAAATCAAAAGTCATTTTAGGGCAAAAATTCTAAGTTTTGTCAAAATAAGTTTTAGTAGGAAATTACATATTTTTATTAGCCAAAATAATATACTAGAAATTTATAACATAATTTAGTGACTACCTTTTTATTGATCAAAATAGTTGTTCCCTTTTAGTCAGAAAATAATATTTTCCTAAAATTTTATAAATAATAATATTTAGCAAATAGATAGTTTTGCAAGTAACAACAACATTAATCATAATGAAAATAATGAGAATAATAATAATAATAACTCTCCTTAACAAATAATAATAATGATGACAATTAATAATAATAATGAGAATAATAATAATAATAATAATAATAATAATAATAATAATAATAATAGTAACAGAACTGTTCTCATTTTAGAAGAGGGGAATCAAAACAAAGAAACAAAAAAAGACAATTGAAAACAAAGAACACTAAATAAATGAAAACAATAACAGAACTATTCTCCAACCAGCTGTTGTTCTTCTACAGAACACTAAATAAATGAAAACAAAAAATATCAAAGAAAGAGAGAGAGGGAACCTACTTCTAAAAAGAAAGGAAGAGGGGAGAAGGAGCGTGAGAGAGAAAGAGGCGGCGGGATCGAAGCGCTCAGGCGGAGTAGAGGAGAGAGAGGGAGGTGACTCGGTGTTGGGGGTCTCAGCGTTGGCTACGGAGGAAGGCGGTTCGGCGCCGGCGGTGCTTAAGCACGAGGCGGTGGGGGTCGGTGCTGCGGGGCGGCGCTCGCTCGGCGACGGTGCGGCGTCTCGCGGAGGAGCGGAGGGGTTTGATGAGAGGGTGAGCGGCGGAGGAAGCGGAGCGACGACTGCTCCGGCGGTGGTGACGTGGAGGACATGGCGGCTCTGGCGGCGATGCTCGTGCTGGCGCGGCGGGCGCGGGGGTTCTCAGTGGGCGGCCCGGCGAGTGGGATCGGGGTCCGGCAGAGGAGATCGGTCGGCGGGGGTCAGTGGAGGCGGTCGAGCGGACGGGCGCTCATGGAGGCTGAGGCGGAGACGATCGCCAGTAGAGTGCACGGCCGACGACGCTCGGCCCCAGCGAAGGTGAGGCGTGTGAAAGGGTTTCCGAGCGCGGGGCGGCTGGAGGCCGCGCAAGGGTACGCAGCGGCGGTGTTGGTTCCAAGGCACGGCGGTGGTGGTCGGGCGGCCTGGGGAGGTCGAGGTCGTGGCTCTGGTGGTCGAACACGAGGCGGAGGGATCAGGTGAGTTTGTATTATTTTGGGGTTGGTGATGATGATGGCGAGGGTGGTGGTAATGGTTGTCGTGGGCTGTGTGGCTCTACGGATGTAGGTGGCGATGGTGTGGTTCGGTTGGTAGCTGGAGTCGATGCCACCAGATCTGGGGCCGGAGTCCAACGGAGGTCGGGTGCCGGGCACGGTGGGGTTAGGTGATGATGGAGTTGGCGGAAAGTGGTAGCAGCGGTGGCTGTGGTAGGGTTGACGTTACTGGTGGTGGTGTTCAGGGGAGTGGCCATGGTGGTTTGGGATTATGCTCTGGTGGTGGACGGTGGTAAAGGCCGGTAAAGTTGGGGAGGTGTAGGTGAGGGTGGCGCTGGTTGTGGCCGAGGGCGGAGGAGGAGGAGGTGATGGTAATGATGGTTGTCGAGGTTGATTTAGGGAAGACATGGGTGACGCTGACCGATGGTGGTTCCCGACAGGGAAGTGGTAGCGTGGAGGCTTGATGGGAAGAAAGAGGCCGGGAGGAAGCAGGGTGCGGTAGATTTTGTTGTAGGCGGGGTGGCACAGGGGATTGGATATTATTTTCGGTTGTATCGTGTCCGGTATGTCGGGCACTAAAAGAAAATATTGTAAATGTAAAAAAATAAGTAGTAGAAAGAGATGAAGGACATGGACACGATGTACATCACCATTGGTTGTGGAATTTGGAGAAATAGAAATACACGGATGAGTACCTGCCTATTTATAGGATGTGGGAATTCCCGTTTGGATAGGATTAGGAATATTTAAACCCAAAAATAGATAATTTGTTATTTAATTTAAAATCAATCAAATCCAAATCCAAATCAAAATCCAATTTAAATCTAATTAAATTTACATCCTTTAGTTTAAAACCAAATGAGACAATTCAAATTCCAAATATAGATATTGATTTAATCTATTTAAATAAATCCAAAAATTAAATCAAGATTTAAATTGCCATAATATTTGCAAAATATGTTTTCCAAAAATGCTATTATAATAATTTCGAAAATACATTATTATTTAAAATAAAACTTAATAAAACATTTATGAAATATATATCCAAGCACAAATATTCTTTACATAATTATGTTTTTCTAGTATACAAAATATTATTTATTATTAATAACTTTTAGAAATGACGTAAAAATAACAAGCTTAGAAATGATAGCAAAACTAATTATTATATCTATTATTTGAAACTATATAAAAATAGAACAAAATGTTTTTTTCTAAATTATGTACGCTCACACATATTCGCACTCGTCGAGCAATTACGAAAATAAAATTTCGTACGCGACGTACAATACGACTACGCGACGTACAATACAAAATTTTAAATCAGTACCAAATTTAATAAAAAATAAAATAGTAGAAATTTAGGGATTTTACATCCTACCCAATTTAAAAGAATTTTGTCCTCGAAATTTAGAATTGTAGGGGGTGAGAAGGGTTCCTTAAAGAAGTTTATATGGTCGTAGTCTAGGTTGAGGATATGATTAAGAGACGATTGTAATCACTCTTAAATTCAAGTGATTTGAAAGTCAAGATTGTAGATTTAGGGTCGAGGGAAAGGTCGAGTAGTTCAAGACAAGGAAATAGTTACATTGGGTGGCAATGGTGATGGGACAGTTAGAGGAAGTTCTAGTATAACACCTTCGTCCTTCTAAAATAGGTGAAGGCGAAAGCAATAAGGGGTTCAAAGACGATATTATCGAGTACAAATACATGATTCAAGGACGACCAAAAAATTTCAAAGGAATTGTCAAGGCAGTCGTGGATGGGATTCTAAAGGCCAAGTTTAATTATGTTCCATCCACGTAGAATAATAGATAAAAACGAACCAAAGTGCACTTGGTTGATCAGACCATTATGCACCGGTTATGATTAGACAATACGTTAGTGGGAGCTCTTCCAATAACATATGTCGTGAACAAGCTCGATAAATCAATGAACTTGTAAATCTAGGTTATAGTAGCAATATTTATCAAGAGAGTGAAATTATAGGCACGAGAGTTTAAAAATTGAGAGGGAGTATAGTCGAACTTCTAAAGGAGCTAAGTCATGTCCTGTGATGGTCTTTATACAGTCGTCCTATAGTCTTCTTGTCCAAGTCCTTGGTTGGCTAGACGGGTTAGGGTCCTCTAGATTCTAGGATCCAAATAAGCTTGCTAATATAGGTCACTAGGTCAAAGGGGTTGCTAGTTCATAAGGTATTCTACCCAACTTAAAGAATTAAACTAATAGTATTTGGGACATCTAACTAGTAGGGTCAATCTCTAGCAAACACGAAGGGAAGATAAGAATAATGATAGGAGGAATCAAGCAAGATACAATCGATGAGTCGAACTGTAGTTCGAATATAGAATCGAGGAAGGAGGTCAAGTATGTGGATGAGATCCTAGACTTCTAATCCTATTCGCAGGCTTGCTTGGTACGGTAAAGTAACCAAACAATTTATCTTGACCTGCATGGGCCACCACAAAAATATGTAATGCTCCAGTCCCAAAATACGTAGGACTAGGAACGTAGATATGCCAGTCGTATAATAAATATACGTAAGCTGTAAAATGCAGTAGAATCATAACTAATCTCATCCACACAAAATAAATGAATAAAAGATATCATATAATGATAATGAATTGTCTTGATACAATATGTTGGGCGGAGACAAATCCACTACCAACAAAATAAGAAAAAATACATGAAAAATGAAATGAGTTTGGCGAGCAAAGCGAAGACGATCCAAGTGCAATCATCCTCGAAGAAATAGCGATGATCATGGCTAGAGCTAGAACACCTGCGAAAGATAAGAGCACACACCTGGAGAGATAACCAGGTCCTCAGAGGGACGTAACAAGACACATAATATCATGCCATATAAACTGAATAAATATTGCTCAAATAAATAAGTCAATTGAATTATAACATGGTCCAATACGCACCAATTGAACGAGCGTACCATCCCCCCAACCAAACAAGGACATGAGATGGTAAACTAATTCACGGTGACGTATCTTTCCATGCTATGAATCCAATATGGTATTCGGACCCCAACAAGGTTCAATACCTTCTCATCGAAGTAGTAAGTCACACCTACAACCAAACAAGGACAAGATATGACGAACTAATCCGCGACAAGTTATTGTTCCAAGCCACGGTCAGATACAAGTACCCAAACCAAAAGTACTCGTACCTAACGGATAAAGGTGCCTAACCGTTCTAAGTGAAATGTAGTTAAGAACAATCCTTCCTATGCATGGGCCCTGGCTGAATAAGATCGGCATAGTCCCCCCTTGGGGCACTAGAGGCCCAATCAATAAGAGCATAACGTTCCGCAGAACGTCAGTGGCCGTCAGTAATCATGGGTCATCAGCCCCGTATCTCCAGCGGAGAATTCGGGTCACAAAGGAAAGTGCATCGAAACCCATACGCTAAGGAATTGTTCTTCCCGCCCAATGCCTACTGTGTTGTATCCACAACACAAAACCACTATAACCGCTAAGTCAAACTAGCTTGCAATCTCTATTAGCGGTTATTCCTATCGCACGACTTATACGCACCGGTGGCCAGCCACTCACGCATGTCCTTGTTCTACATGCGACACACTACTTCGTGTTACAATGTGTCAAGGCCAATGAATGCAACACACAAGGTGGTCCCTTAAATCTAGGTTTAATGTGTAAGAAAAATAATACATAGCAGGAAATATAAGCGAACAGTAAGTTCTAACAGGTTATGCCATGTATCACAGTTTATTTTGCATAAAAAAAATAAGTAATGCATGAAATATGAGCTAAAATAAATAAATAGCAAATGGCAAGGTGTCTTGCCTGGTAGGACGCCTGGTGTGCCGCGATGATGAATGTGGCACGAACTGCGATGTCGGTGTAATAACTATACAGGTGACTTCTGATGGTGGCATGGACGGTTCCATTGGGTCCAGAAGGGTCAGTTTGGTTAGGGACGATAGGAGGAATTATGGAATTGGCAGGGGAATAGAACTGGGGGATTAGTCATGGTCATGGTGAATATCGAAGGAATTAGATAAATCATATATCTGTTTTTAGAAAATACTTATAATATTTGATTATAATTTATTAGTCAAAATATACTTTCAAATAAATACTCAAAAATCAAAAGTCATTTTAGGGCAAAAATTCTAAGTTTTGTCAAAATAAGTTTTAGTAGGAAATTACATATTTTTATTAGCCAAATAATATACTAGAAATTTATAACATAATTTAGTGACTACCTTTTTATTGATCAAAATAGTTGTTCCCTTTTAGTCAGAAAATAATATTTTCCTAAAATTTTATAAATAATAATATTTAGCAAATAGATAGTTTTGCAAGTAACAACAACATTAATCATAATGAAAATAATGAGAATAATAATAATAATAACTCTCCTTAACAAATAATAATAATGATGATAATTAATAATAATAATGAGAATAATAATAATAATAATAATAATAACAGTAACAGAACTGTTCTCCTTTTAGAAGAGGGGAATCAAAACAAAGAAACAAAAAAAAAGACAATTGAAAACAAAGAACACTAAATAAATGAAAACAATAACAGAACTATTCATCTACCAGCTGTTGTTCTTCTACAGAACACTAAATAAATGAAAACAAAAATATCAAACAAAGAGAGAGAGAGGGAACCTACTTCTAAAAAGAAAGAAAGAGGGAAGAAGGAGCATGAGAGAGAAAGAGGCGGCGGGATCGAAACGCTCAGGCGGAGTAGAGGAGAGAGAGGGAGGTGACTCGGTGTATGGAGGTCTCAGCGCTGGCCGCGGAGGAAGGCGGTTCGGCGCCGGTGGTACATGAGCACGAGGCGGCGAGGGTCGGCGCTGCGAGACGGCGCTCGCTCGGCGACGGCACGGCGTCTCGCGGAGGAGCGGAGGGGTTTGAGGAGAGGGTGAGCGGCGGAGGAAGCGGAGCGGCGGCTGCTCTGGCGGTGGTGACGCAGAGGACAGGGCGGCTATGGCGGCGATGCTCGCGCTGGCGCGGCGGGAGCGGGGGTTCTCAGTGGATGGCCCGGCGAGTGGGATCGGGGTCCGGCGGAGGAGATCGGTCGGCGGGGGTCAGTGGAGGCGGTCGAGCGGACGGGCGCTCATGGAGGCTGAGGCGGAGACGGTCTCCAGTGGAGGGCACGGCCGACGACGCTCGGCCACAGCGAAGGTGAGGCGTGTGAAGGGGTTTCCGAGCGCGAGGTGGCTGGAGGCCGCGCAGGGGCACGCAGCGGCGGTGTTGGTTCCTAGGCGCGACGGTGGTGGTCGGGCGGCCTGGGGAGGTCGAGGTCGTGGCTTTAGTGGTCGAACACGAGGCGGAGGGCTCAGGTGAGTTTGTGTTATTTTAGGGTTGGTGATAATGATGGCGAGGGTGGTAGTAATGGTTGTCGTGGGCTGTATGGCTCTACGGATGTAGGTGGCGATGGTGTGGTTCGGTTGGTAGCTGGAGTCGGTGCCACCAGATCTGGGGCCGGAGTCCAACGAAGGTCTGGTGCCGGGCACGGTGGGGTTAGGTGATGATGGAGTTGGCGGAAAGTGGTAGCAGCAGTGGCTGTGGTAGGGTTGACGTTACTGGTGGTGGTGTTCAGGGGAGTGGCCAGGGTGGTTTGGGATTGTGCTCTTGTGGTGGGCGATGGTAAAGGCCGGTAAAGTTAGGAAGGTATAGGTGATGGTGGCGCTGGTTGTGGCCTAGGGCGGAGGAGGAGGAGGTGATGGTAATGATGGTTGTCGAGGTATATTTGGGGAAGACAGGGGTGGCGCTGACCGACGGTGGTTTCCGGCAGGGAAGTGGTAGCGTGGAGGCTTGACGGGAAGGAAGAGGCCGGAAGAAAGCAGGGTGCGGTGGATTTTGTTGTAGGCGGGGTGGCGCAGGGGATTGGATATTATTTTCGGTTGTATCGTGTGTTTCACTTAACAAAAATGCCAAAGAAAAATTGGCTTTTGAAAATAAAATGAGAAAAAAGTACAAGAAGTACAAGTTTGATTCTGGGGAAGTATTGCTATGGAAGTCTGATTCGTAAATGATCACTTTGTTCTTTGGACCATATGATGATGATGAAGATCACTGCTTGAAGTAGAACAACTGGAAGAACTAAGTCACCAAAAAGGTATCGACGCACTTGGGCACTGATGGCGAGGCCGAATGCTTTGCTTCACTCTGTTCTGAAAGAAAGGTTGAAGAAGAATGCTCTGGGGAATCAAAATCTCTAAGTTCTGATCTCTGTATTCTCTTCTTGTCTGTCTCCCCCTCTTATGAGAAAAAAATAAGTCTATTTATAGACTTAGGCTCTTGTACGTAAAAACTCAACAAAAGTTCCATCTTTACGCTAATAACTGCCACCCCATGATCGAAGCCATCCTCTGCATATGTTGACGTGTGTCCCATCACTTCAGTAAGGATAGGATGCATGTACACACGTTCTTCGAGAAGAGTGGCATGAAAGCCACGTAAGCAAACCACGTTCAAAACTGGTGGAGGAGAATAGGGCGTAAAAATAGCCCAATGTACTCTGAGCGTAAAGTAGTAGATTTGGCGTAAAATGGCCTTGACATAGACTTCCCGCGTAAAGTGGTTATTAAATAACCTTGAGCGTAAAAACAGCTCAAATAGACTTTACGCACACGTCGACTGTTGAGCGTAAAGGCTCGTATAATCTTCGTACGTAAAAGAAGTCGTAGTGTGAGCGTAATGTAGCTCAATCCACACACTAAACGACAACATTGGTCTCTGTGTAAAAGACAAATCCCTTTGTGATATATGCCATCATTAATATCTCCATGTCAGAGTTTGCATTAAATGTGAGATTTGACAGCTTTGTCCAGCGTAAAAGTGGCTGCTCTGTCCTTGGCGTAAAATCATGGGTGTAGACCCGAACGTAAAATGATCAGCCTGCTTAGGCATAAAGCGATTAGCCTAGTCTTGGGCGTAAAGAGATTAACCGCTCTGCTTGGCGTAAAATAGATCACTTATGAATGAGATGACTCTTTCTTTGAAGCACTTTTTACGCTCCTACAAGACCTGGTTATTAAATAACCTTGAGCGTAAAAACAGCTCAAATAGACTTTACGCATACGTCGACTGTTGAGCGTAAAGGCTCGTATAATCTTCGTGCGTAAAAGAAGCCGTAGTGTGAGCGTAAAGTAGCTCAATCCACACACTAAACGACAACATTGGTCTCTATGTAAAAGACAAATCCCTTTGTGATATATGCCATCATTAATATCTCCATGTCAAAGTTTGCATTAAATGTGAGATTTGACAGCTTTGTCCAGCGTAAAAGTGGCTGCTCTGTCCTTGGCATAAAATCATGGGTGTAGACCCGAGCGTAAAATGATCAGCCTACTTAGGCGTAAAGCGATTAGCCTAGTCTTGGGCGTAAAGAGATTAACCGCTCTGCTTGGCGTAAAACAGATCACTTATGAATGAGATGACTCTTTCTTTGAAGCACTTTTTACGCTCCTACAAGACCCCCTTCAAAGTTTTCAAATAACTCCAAAATTTGAAACACTTTGAATAGAAGCGTAAAAGTTGAGATTTGATCCGTCAGCGTAAAATTCGGGATACGCAACAGTCATCCGCGTAAAAGCGGGGATATCCAATAGTCGGCGTAATTTTCAAAAGAAAATAATGTCGGTCAACATTTAACCGTCACAATAAATTTCCTTTCTCGAAACTTACGAATGTTTCCTCATCTTTCCGAGTGAGCGGTTTCCAACGAGGAATGTGAAGAGTTGCTATGATTTGTATAAATAAGGACAAATTCTTTATTCTTGACATTCATCCTCGTTTTGTCATGGCGCCGAAGAACGAGATTACCAACAAAGAGGCTTCGAGCTCCAGGCTTGATTTCGAGCGGGTGTGCAACCTTTTAGAGTGTTTTGGAGTAACTCCTGCAGTCTTTAGTCGCATCCATGGTGGTCCCCCAACTGCGTACGAAGGGCCAGGAGATGCCGAAGCGTTTCTTAATCTGATGAGCCACTCCGGGATTCACAATATGCGTGAGCAAGGTGTCTCCCTTCGTCAGCCCAACGAAGGAGAGAAAAAATGATGTTTTTATGTATTGCGAATCTTTTATCTGTAGGGGTCCACTTCCCCCTTTATAAATAAAAGTTTGTTGTTAACCTCATCTATTGACGCGCACTTGTTTATGCACTCCTTTTGAATGCTTCTGTGGTTGTTAATTCCCAAGAAACAAACCAACACGTGGCATCTATCTTGTGGTTATGAGAGCCTTTAACTAGGATCTTCTCCCGAAATAGACTCATCCCAACAGTTTCTTCAGTCTTTATAAATAGCCGAGAATGTTTCATATATTCTCGTACTCATTTCTCTGAAGGTAACTTTCTGCGATGTTGTTCTCCAACAAATGACAATGGCGGAGCTTTCCAACAGCGTCCTTTTGTACGCCCAGTCTTTAGACGTGGATTCAACCATCATTAGAGCCAAACAATTCGACATAAGTGGTAAGTCCGGTCGTAAGCAAACATCTATCTTTGAACTTTTTTTTTGTTTGAAAACAGCTATTTTACGAGCGTAAATTCTTGACGAGCGTAAAAAAAATCTTTGCTGAAGCACTGGCATAAAAGCCTTGCTGAAGCACTGGCGTAAAAGCCTTGCTGAAGCACTGGCGTAAAAGCCTTGCTGAAGCACTGGCGTAAAAGCCTTGCTGAAGCAATGGCATAAAAAGCCTTGCTGAAGCACTGGCGTAAAAAAGCTTTGCTGAAGCACTAGCGTAAAATCCTTGCTGAAGCACTGGCGTAAAAGCCTTGTCATCTATTTTTAGTTAGCGTTCAATACGCATCTGATGATACTTCTGTTTAAAACACCTCTTCTTTGTTGTTTTTCTACAGAAGTTTGGCTGAGCAGCTTTTCCAGAACCGGCATTGGTGACTTTGACGTTGTGAAGCATGTTCTTCTGACATCAACATCAGGGAGCTCATGCGCTTTTGACGTGCAAATCAGACAACTCAGAACTCTTCGTGAGATAGAAGGGTCTTCCTCTGTTGGTAGGAAGAGCCTTTATACACGGAGAGTTGGATGGTGGAGTCAACTCTACCCCGAGAAATCGGATAGTAGAGTTTCTTTCACGGCAGAACTAGAAATTGTATCCCAATGTTGGATACATTCCTATCTCCTCTGGAAGGCCGCCCCTAATCCACCAATTGTATTGGCAGCAACACGCCTTTGGGCTGCCATACTCTGGGGTTCTCCTCTCGTCTGAGAGAGAAGACCAGAGTTTGATTCCTACTGCTCTGGTTGCCACTGGAGCTCAGACAGTCAGGAACTGCCACCAACAACGAACCCGTCAAAGAAGATCCAAAGAAGAAATAGATCTATTAGGTTATCGTTGTGTATATAGAATGAAAATCCAAGATGTAATAGATTTCCATTATAATTTGTAGGAAAGTCTAAGAAATATAATAGACTTTTATGATATGAGAATGGAAATGATAATTCTTCTATGCTCAATGATTTGTATCTATCTAGATGAAATATGGACATGATAGATAATAAAATCTTGTCTTCTGTTTTTAGAGTATACAATACTATCAGAGATAATATGGACATGATAGTATGTAAGAACTCAAAAGAAAATTAGTTTAATATCTATGCAGAGGTCAAAAATGGAAATGATAGATAGGAAAAGAAGGTGGATTTAGTATTTATCCAGAGGTTCTGAAAACATGATAAATAACGAATCTCACTTCTTTTTTTCAATTGATAAAATAGAAGATTTAAAATCCCTCTCCCAGGAGACAAGAAATCAGCTTAACCAAACCTTGGTAGCTGGGGATTAAGAAGACAGATGTCATGAGCATATAAGTCCATCTTAACATATGAATGAATCATAATTTTCGGGAAAAGAAAACATTGATTCGATTCCGTAATTAAATGAATGAACCCGATAGAACGAATGGACAGGTCTTTTCGGGAATAAAAAGTTGTTCTTAATTTCAAAAGACCGGTTTATCAACAGCCTTCTTCTATAAATAGGCGAGAACTCTCTGTAATCATTTCATTCTTATTTCTATTCCTCAATTGAAAATGTCTTCTGAGGATGTACAGCAAAAGAATGAAGCCTCCAGGAAAATTGAGGACGTCACTGAGATGTGTCCCATTGAGCCAACAGTGGCGGGCCCGACTCAAGTAGGCAACAACTCTTCTACGCCCAAGCCACCCCAAGACATCCTTGCTTTCTTAGTAGAGCCAGGGAAAACTCCTGAAGAAGAAGCATTGAGGATGGCTGTCTGCAAATTCTTCATGAACTCAGGCAACGATGCCTTCGATGCATTGGCTGACTATGTATTCAAATAAGGAAGGGGGTGGCCTTCGTCCTTAATCTTTTGTCTTGAATAAAAGAAACTCTTTTATACATAGTACTTCTTGAGAAATTTGCCATTGATAGGCATCATGAGTAGATCTCCATTAGGCTTTGATAACCGATAGGCGCCATTAGAAAATACGGTCTCAATTACATAAGGGCCCTCCCATTTTGCTTGGAATTTCCTTTTACTTTTGTGAGTCATCACCATCGGTCTTCGAACAGCCAATACTAGTTCGCCAACCTTGAATACCCTCTCTTTAACTTTACGATTGAAAGTTCGAGATATACGGGCTTGATATAGCTCAATATGCTGTTGTGCTTGAAGACGCTTCTCATCCAATCCTTCGAGTTCTTGAAGTCGTAAGCGATTATTGTTCTCTATAGTTAGCTCATTAGCGATAGCTATTCGTAGAGATGGAATTTGGATTTCCAAGGGAAGAACAGCCTCACATCCATAAACCAATGAAAACGGTGTAAAACCTGTAGGATTTCGGACTGTTGTTCGATAAGCCCATAAACATTCTCCAAGTTTCTCATTCCAATCACGTTTATTAGAAGAGACAAATTTTTTGAGAAGTTTAATGATCGTCTTATTGAAAGCTTCAGCTAAACCATTACAGCTGGATTATAAGCCGTAGAAGCCAGATTTTGAATTCGATTCTTGTCACAGAACCGATAAAATGCCTGACTGGCAAATTGTGGTCCATTGTCATGAATTATTCGTCGAGGAATCCCGAAGCGATAAATGACATGGTGCTTGATGAAGCTGATCACGTTAGATGTTTTTACTTCAGCAAGGGGAATTGCTTCTGCCCACTTAGAAAAGTAATCGATTATAGCTAATATAAACCGATGTCCCTTAACAGAAGGTGGATTAATAGGACCAATAACATCCATACCCCAAGCTTCAAAGGGCCAAGAGACTGCTGTAGGATGTAGAAATTCAGAAGGTTGATGAATAAAGTCTGCATGAATTTGACATGCTTTACACCTTCTGGCGTAATCCACAGCATCTGCTATCATGGAAGGCCAATAATACCCCATTCTTCGAATGCGATCTTACAACTTTGGACCTGGTTGATGAGCACCACAGACACCATCATGAGCTTCTTGCAGTGTTTGTTTGGCTTCACTTTCTGAGAGACAACGTAGCAAGAGTCCGTCATATGAACGACGATATAGCATATGTAAAGACGAATCATAATAGAATCTAAATGATCGTCTTTTAATTGATGCAGCTTCTTTTGGATCTTCAGGTAAAATTTCATGAACTGCAAAATCAATGAATGGAGTTCTCCAATCTTTCTGCTGGGAACTTGACTCTGTAACATAACTTTGCTCAATATGTAAATTATTCTTTACACAGAACAAGTCTCGGTCCAACAAAGTAATTGTATTTTGCCTTCGGATTGGAATAGCCAAGTCTGCAGCTAAGCTAGCAAGGGCATCAGCTTCCACATTCTGAGAACGTGGTACAAATTCAATAAAGAATCCTTTGAATGAAAGGACCAACTCGACTACCACCTGATGATAGGGAATGAGATCAGGATTTCTGACTTCATAAGTCCCTCTAACTTGATTAACAATCAATTGAGAATCTCCATAAGCTTCTAAGAATTCAATATCCAATTGTTTTGCTACTTGGAGACCGATCAATAGAGCATTATATTCTGCTACATTGTTGGAGCATGGCTCATTAAGAGAATAGGCACGGTATATAACCATTTTGTCTGGAGAAACCAAGACGATTTCTACCCCAGAAATAATATTGCCTTTAGGTCCTACTCGTGATGCTCCATCAAAATATAATTGCCATATGTCATTCTTCAAAGTCAGGTTACAATCCACGACTTCATCTGGAATGTCCTCATATAATTTTGATGTTTCAGGTATAGGGTGAGCAGCCAAGAAATCGGCTAATGCTTGACCCTTTATTGATTTCTGAGGTACATAAACCATGTCATAAGGAGTAAGCAATATCGCCCAAGTGGCCAACCTGGAGTTAAGAATGCTAGGTTTTTTTATCAATACCCGAATGGGATTTATTCTGGAGATGACATGAATAGTCTGCCCTGTCACATAATGTCTTTTCTTCTGGACGGCAAAAACTAAAGCTAGACATTCCTTTTCCACAGGAGTATACCTGTGTTCAGCTCCGACCATCATTCTGCTCAGATAATAAATTGCCTGCTCATGACCCACATCACTTTTATGTGCAAGAAGAGCGCCAAGTGAATGATCCAAGGCTCGAACATATAGCAAAAATGGCCTTCCTACCACCGGGGGTACCAGGACAGGAGGGTTCGTCAGGTATTGCTTAATGTCAGTGAAGGCTTTCTGACATGCTTCATCCCGAACAAAAGATACACCTTTCTTTAATAAATGGGAGAAAGGTTGACATCTTCCAGAAAGATTAGATATAAATCTTCTGATATAAGCAATACGATCCTGAAAGCCACGGAGTTCTTTCAGATTGCGAGGAGGGCGCATTTCAAGAATTGCCTTAACCTTATCAGGATCAACGTGGATACCCTGAGAAGTAATGACAAATCCTAAAAATTTGCCACTGGAAACCCCTAAGAAAGACTTAGTAGGGTTCATTTTCAATTGATGCTGGCGCATCAATTCAAATACTGTCCTCAAGTCCTGAATGTGATCATCCTTTGATAAACTTTTAACAGCGATGTCATCTACATAACATTCAACTATCTTCCGTAGATGTTCTTGAAAGATGTTGCTCATAGCCCGTTGATACGTGGCACCGGCATTTTTAAGACCAAACGACATAATTATATAACAGTAGACCCCAAGAGGTGTACGAAAAGCGGTGTGCTTCTCATCTTCTGGATGCATCTTAATCTGATTGTATCCTGAGAATCCGTCCATGAAAGACATGCGTTCAAAACCACATGTATTGTCTATCATGACATCAGTAATTGGAAGTGGAAATTCGTCCTTTGGACAAGCTGCATTAAGATCTCGATAATCTATACAAACTCAAACTTTTCCGTTCTTCTTCATGACAGGAACAATATTGGCAAACCCAATCCGGGTGTTGCTCTTCACGAACAAATCCACATGTGATCAACTTTTTGACTTCTGGTTCAATTGCATCCATCATATCTGGTCGAAAACGTCGTTGCTGTTGTTTTACAGGTTTGACATTGGGCAGAATATTAAGTTTATGAGTAGCAACTTTAGGATCTAACCCTGGCATATCCTCATAACTCCATGCAAAGATGTCAATATATTCTTTGATAAGTTTTATCAACTCTTCTTTTTCATCTTCAGCAAGATTTTTACTGATAAATATTGGTTTGGACGTAGTTCCATCCCCAACATCAATCTGGATGACCTCATCCTCTGTAGGTGGCTGTCGTTGTTCAAAACGGAGTTCCCACTGAGTATCCATCTGTTGAGCCCAAGGATCATTCTCAAATGGTTCTGATTCATCATCAATTTGAACCATATTGACTGAGAATACTCGTCCAGATTCCTCATATGAGGAAGAAAACATATCAGATTGGATGAATTGGTCTTCTTCTGAATCTGATGATGGCGAAGAGCTAGAAAAGAATTCTTCTTGTATATCGTCATTAAACATGTGAGACGGGTCATATCCCAAACTATGACGAGTCTTTTGGTAAAATGGATCACCATATAATGGTAGTCGTCTGCCCTTACCCTGATTGAGACCTTGCATAGTCTTCAAATCATACCCCATGTTCTGGATAATTTTGATAGATTGTTGACTATACTTGTCAATTCGGATTCTTCCCTTGTCTTTATCCTTCAGCTCATCTGCCTGAGCAACAGGGATATTTCTAGCCAGGCCAAACACAATTTGGCGCTTGTTTTTTTTATCAGACGGAATCACGAAATAAGATTCTTCGTGACGTCTAAAAGTTACGCAAGCTTGTGATGAAGCAGCCACAGGTAGAAGATAAGGAGAAGATGTTAGGAACCTTTGAGCATAAGGTCCAACATCTACTTGAGGAGGGAAAGAATTTTCCTTATGATCGATGTATAAAGTTTCTTCTGGCTCGATGTCGTCTTTATATTGATGACTTTGATTATTAGAAGTTAAAGTCATTCTTTCGATAAACTTGACAGCCATATACTCGAAAAGGAAATCTTCATTGATATCAAAAAGTACAGAATGATCAATATTTACATCATTTACGATTTGACTGCTACGTCTTGGATTAATCATCAGTGGACCATTATCCGTCTTCTGCGTAGATTTGCCAAGATTGACAATCAATGGTGGTTCTAGATCATTTGTACAAGAAGTATGCCCTTTGACCATGATCATAAAAGGTTGAACTTGGCTCTTAGCAGGAATATTTGTTGATTCCTCAGATGAAGTTTGAGTTCTTCCTCTAATCTTGATTATCAGAGGTTGATCATTGACAGGTTGGGATTGGATTCGTCCCTTGACTATGATCTTCATAGGTTGCTCCTCTGGCGGATCTTCATTAATAGACTGATCCTCAGATGATGATTGATCTTCAGCCATGTCTGATATCTCTTTCACATACTCTTGTTTATAAAGCCTTGAATCAGAAAAATAGGCTTCGACACCCTTAAAGGGATTTATATCAGCAAACTCAGTTTTCACAACTCCTTAGGAATCTATATACTTGAAGCATTAGTGGAGAGTTGAAGGTACAATATTATGCTCATGAATCCACGGTCTCCCTAAAAGGATATTATAGGAGACGTCTGAGTTGATAACATAGAAAGTTACCATGGTTCGAAGATCACCAATCTGAATCTGCAGACGAATCTTCCCCAATGGCTTGCTCTTGCCAGAGTTAAAACCAACAATCGTGGTACTAGTATAAGTCAGCTCGCTAGTAGGAATCCTCAGGGGTCTTAGCATACTCTGAAGAATTATGCTAATTGAGGACCCAAGATCAATGTAAATCCTGTCAATTTCAGTGGATCCGATGTACCCAGTGTAGCACAGAGGCCTATCATGCTTGTTGTGTTTCAATAGCATATCCTCTTGTGTAAAGGTGATGTTAGGAATTGCTTCCATCACACTATGACATTGCGGACATGACACTAGTATATTATCGGGAGTCTTGAGTTGAGCCAAGCATGAATCTGTTTGAAGTAAAGCTTCACTCAAAGTCTCTCTGCTTTCTTTGGAAAGGTGAAGCAACTCAAATATAGATAATCTAGCCAGAGTATTGGCTAACTGAGCTAGAATATCGAATTTATAAGGCTTCATTACTACCCCCTGACTGGAAGCAGACTTCAATGGGACGTCGAAGCATACTGCTTTCTGTTTCCCCTTTTCAACCAAAGAAGGATTAGCAGGAACAGAAGAGGGTTGAGTTGGTAGTGTCTCTACTACGTCTTCAGCTTCTTTGGAGGATCCCTCATAGTCTTTGTGGTACTCTTTTCCAGATCGTGTACCAGCAAAAGTTTCTTCTTCAGACTCAAGAGAAAGAAGTACCATATTACAGGATTTAGCCTTCCTTCCCCTAGCCTTCTTCTTGTAAGGACTATTATGAGGGACTTCAGAACCCAATCCAACAGTAGAGTTTTGATTTTGAATCTATAAAGGAAGTCGTATTCCTTTATCATAATTCAAACCTTCTGCCTTTTGAAAGTCATAACCCATCTTCTTCATGAGATGAACGAATTGTTGACTATACAAATGAGTGGGCAGCGGACTTTTAACAGGTGTTTCAATAGAGGAAGAGGAAAAGATCTCTGTAACTACAGGAGAATGAAGCATAGACGTCTCTGTAGTTACGAGAGGAGAAGGATTCGGGATACGAGGAAAAATCCCTGTTGGAGCCTTTTCATAAGCAACAAAGACTTGTTGTGCCCGGTATAAAGGAACACTATTCATGGCTAGCCACTGCTGATGAGTAAGCTTGAGCTTGGTAGGAGGAGCTAGACTTGGAGGACAGATGTTTAGTCCTTTCAGCCTGTCTTCTAGAGGAAGGTCATCCCACAGGTGATCCAAGTCATCAGGATCTGGAATAACATGAGAGATCATGTTGCAGGTTTTGACTTTTTTACCTTTCTTGGATTTTGAAGTTTTACCTTCATTTCCCAACTCAGGTATTAAGTTAGGATGTACCCACATGATTTCACCATTCTTTAGGGAGAGTGGCAGCAATCCTGCATTTTCTCCCCTGGCAGGCAGGATATTCACAATCTTCATTGTCGCCTTTGGGATTGGGATAATTTTGTCTGGGACTTGCTGTGGAGGAAAATCCCCGAACTGAAGAGAAACCATATTGGTTGAAACCGTATGATCATCATTGGTTAAAGCGATAGCACCACCATTTATCAGCTCTTGGATTTTCTTTTTCAAGATATAGCAAGCACTGGTAGGATGATTAATGTATCTATGATAGATACAGTATTTAGGATTGTCAGTCAGATTCACCTCGTTAGGCCTCTTTGGCTCCGGAATCTGAAGTTTGCCACTTTTCACCAGACATTGAAATATCCCTGGGATGTCACTTTTATCAAAAGAGTATTCTTCCTTTGGCCTGGAAGATTCTTGATTATTCGGCATCGTTTTGTTTTTGGAAAGATTGACCATAAGAGTATCTTTTCCTTTCACATTACGATTGCCAGGATTATATATCAGGATTATTTTTCTTTCCTTTCTCTTCTGAAGCGAAAATCATCCCGTGCTCGTGAGCCAACCTACCATTGGTCTCGGCAGAAACTGCTGCTATGATAAACGAAGCCCAATCTGAGAATTAGGAACCTGTGAAAACAGCGATGGATGGTCGTAGATTCATCTTGCATGTATCAATCAACGCTGAATCTGGCATACCAGGAGGCATCTTTAGAGTAGCCTGTCGAAAATGTTCAATGAACGTCCGAGTATCCTCTTTCTCCTTTTGTTTGATTTCTATCAAGGAGGACATGTTCATGTCCATACCTCCTTCATAGAAGCGGGAGAGAAACATTGCCTTGAATTCGTCAAAAGACGAAATAGAGTTATCAGGTAAGCTACGATACCAGTCGTAAGCTGAACCCGTCAAACACCCGATGAACACTCGAGTGAGAAGAGCATCATTTTTCTGCAAGTGTACAGTCATAATATCAAAATAATTGATATATTGACTGGGAGATGCTTTTCCATCGAACAAACCATAGATTGTGGCTTGAACTTCGGTAGAAAGGGTACATCATTCCAATGAGAAGGGTAAGGTTGCTTAATCCCTAACCTCTGGAGCTGATCTTTGTGCCTCAAAACTTTAAAATGTGCTTTGAGTTCACGTACTGCTTGAATGGCTTCGCTGGTTTGAGGAAGCACATTTGATTGAATGGTCGTTGGATGTACCGTAACCCCCACTGGAGGTGGTACATCTTCTGGAATGATAAGATCTGGAGATGCAGAGTTTTGATTAACAGCAGGCTCTTGAATATTCAAAGGTATATCAGCCCCTTGACTATCTTGAGTTTGTGCTGCTACTGGTACCGGGGTTATTACTGTCGGTTGAGCAGTTTGCTGATTCAAAATTATCTGATACATACTTTGCACCATGTTAAGCATGTCTTTCAGTGATTGCTCCACGACAGTGAGACGTTGTTCCGTATTAGCAGATGACGTCTCTGGCTCATCTCCAACAGTGTAGGATTCAACCTCTCTCGATGATATAGAGGGATTAGTATAGAAGTATGAATCCACACTATCGGTATCAGACTCAAAAGATTGAGTACCCCCAGCTTCTGAATCAGAAGTCTGCAATTGTCTTTGTCTTCTTGACCGAGTATTCTGATATACTCCTTCAAAGGAATCAAGAAGCCTGTTGAACTGTTGTTGGCCTGGAGTTTGGGACATATTTCGTCTTGGATGTCGTCCTCTGTTAGTATGAGATGCCATGTTGACTGATGCATATGACAGCTCATCTTCTTGGTCTTCAGCTTGATGTTGAAGCGAATTAAAACTTAAACGATCAAAAACTGACCGTTTTGAAGCCGAACAATAACAGTTGATCACAACCTGGTGATATTCACAATGATGTTTATCTTGGGAGAATGTCACCGAAGATTGTCTGTTCTTACGTTTTTGCATTAGCAATTCACGTAAATCAGAAGGAACAGATGGAGTATTCTTCTTTATTACATTTGGGGTATAAAAACGTTTAGTCCCTTGTGTATAAAGAAGATTACTTGCTGCATTCGCAGAACCAAACTGTACATTTTTACGCGTTTGGAGTTGTGTGCGTAAATCCTGAGATTTTTGAGCACGAAGGACTCCATTTTCATGGCGTGTAATTTGTAAGTTTGGTACTTTGCGTGAAGCAGTATAAGAAGGTTGTTGGTGTAGAACAGAAGCTTTACCAACGACACTTTTAAGTTGTATGCGTTTAGGTACATTCACATTAGATGTGTGAACATCATTGTGAATTTTATCTACACTGTCACAGACAGGAGACTTACCTTTACGCATGGAGCGTAAAATTTTATTATCTACCACGTCACAAACGGGAGATTTTGTTTTACGCGAGGAGCGTAATTTATTTGAGCCTACCACGTCACCGACGGAAGACTGATTCTTACACTCAGAAGCACAAACTTTAGAGTCTGCCCCATTACGAATGGGAGACTCATTATTATGTACTGAGCGTAAAATTTGGTTCTTACCCACTGAGCGTAAAACTTGATTCTTACGCATTGGGCGTGAAACCTGATTATCTTCACCATTACAAACGGGAGATAAATTGTCACACTTTGAGTGCAACTCTGAAGTAAGGACTGCCTCGTTACGAACGGGAGCCCCTACGACAGGAGTGGGAAGAATTCCCTCGTCATCATAAGCAACAGAGAGATCAGAAGCCACTTTGGATTTAGGAATCTAAACTTTTCGTGCTTTGCGAGACTTTTGAACATTGGAGTGGCGAGAACCACCCCCAGTTCGGAGCATTTCTTCATAGGCAGTCTGGTCGAAGTGCACAACCAGAGTCTTCTTGGTCGAACCGACCGAAACATCATCATATTGAGCAATTGCCTCCTCGTCAGAGGAGAAGGTCATCCCCAGCAGAGTCGCCATTTTGTTTCACTTAACAAAAATGCCAAAGAAAAATTGGCTTTTGAAAATAAAACGAGAAAAAAGTACAAGAAGTACAAGTTTGATTCTGGGGAAGTATTGCTATAGAAGTCTGATTCGTAAATGATCACTTTGTTCCTTGGACCATATGATGATGATGAAGATCACTGCTTGAAGTAGAACAACTGGAAGAACTAAGTCACCAGAAAGGTATCGACGCACTTGGGCACTGATGTTGAGGCCGAATGCTTTCCTGCTTTGCTTCACTCTGTTCTGAAAGAAAGGTTGAAGAAGAATGCTCTGGAGAATCAAAATCTCTAAGTTCTGATCTCTGTATTCTCTCCTTGTCTGTCTCCCCCTCTTATGAGAAAAAAATAAGTCTATTTATAGACTTGGGCTCTTGTACGTAAAAACTCAGCAAAAGTTCCATCTTTACGCTAACAACTGCCACCCCATGATCGAAGCCATCCTCTGCATATATTGACGTGTGTCCCATCACTTCAGTAAGGATAGGATGCATGTACACACGTTCTTCGAGAAGAGTGGCATGAAAGCCACGTAAGCAAACCACGTTCAAAACTGGTGGAGGAGAATAGGGCGTAAAAATAGCCCAATGTACTCTGAGCGTAAAGTAGTAGATTTGGCATAAAATGGTCTTGACATAGACTTCCCGCATAAAGTGGTTATTAAATAACCTTGAGCGTAAAAACAGCTCAAATAGACTTTACGCACACGTCGACTGTTGAGCGTAAAGGCTCGTATAATCTTCGTGCGTAAAAGAAGCCGTAGTGTGAGCGTAAAGTAGCTCAATCCATACACTAAATGACAACATTGGTCTCTGTGTAAAAGATAAATCCCTTTGTGATATATGCCATCATTAATATCTCCATGTCAGAGTTTGCATTAAATGTGAGATTTGACAGCTTTGTCCAGCGTAAAAATGGCTGCTCTGTCCTTGGCGTAAAATCATGGGTGTAGACCCGAGCGTAAAATGATCAGCCTGCTTAGGCGTAAAGCGATTAGCCTAGTCTTGGGCGTAAAGAGATTAACCGCTCTGCTTGGCGTAAAACAGATCACTTATGAATGAGATGACTCTTTCTTTGAAGCACTTTTTACGCTCCTACAAGACCTGGTTATTAAATAACCTTGAGCGTAAAAACAGCTCAAATAGACTTTACGCACACGTCGACTGTTGAGCGTAAAGGCTCGTATAATCTTCGTGTGTAAAAGAAGCCGTAGTGTGAGCGTAAAGTAGCTCAATCTACACACTAAACGACAACATTGGTCTCTGTGTAAAAGACAAATCCCTTTCTGATATATGCCATCATTAATATCTCCATGTCAGAGTTTGCATTAAATGTGAGATTTGACAGCTTTGTCCAGCGTAAAAGTGGCTGCTCTGTCCTTGGCGTAAAATCATGGGTGTAGACCCGAGCGTAAAATAATCAGCCTGCTTAGGCGTAAAGCGATTAGCCTAGTCTTGGGCGTAAAGAGATTAACCGCTCTGCTTGGCGTAAAATAGATCACTTATGAATGAGATGACTATTTCTTTGAAGCACTTTTTACGCTCCTACATCGTGTCCGGTATGTCGGGCACTAAAAGAAAATATTGTAAATGTAAAAAAAAATAAGTAGTAGAAAGAGATGAAGGACACAGACACGATGTACATCACCATTGGTTGTGAAATTTGGAGAAATAGAAATACATGGATGAGTACCTGCCTATTTATAGGATGTGGAAATTCCCGTTTGGATAGGATTAGGAATATTTAAACCCAAAAATAGATAATTTGCTATTTAATTTAAAATCAATCAAATTCAAATCCAAATCAAAATCCAATTTAAATCTAATTAAATTTACATCCTTTAGTTTAAAACCAAATGAGATAATTCAAATTCCAAATATAGATATTAATTTAATCTATTTAAATAAATCCAAAATTAAATCAAGATTTAAATTGCCACAATATTTGCAAAATATGTTTTCCAAAAATGCTATTATAATAATTTTGAAAATACATTATTATTTAAAAATAAACTTAATAAAACATTTATGAAATATATATCCAAGCACAAATATTCTTTACATAATTATGCTTTTCTAGTATACAAAATATTATTTATTATTAATAACTTTTAGAAATGACGTAAAAATAACAAGCTTAGAAATGATAGCAAAACTAATTATTATATCTATTATTTGAAACTATATAAAAATAGAACAAAATGTTTTTTTCTAAATTATGTACGCTCACACATATTCGCACTCGTCAAGCAATTACGAAAATAAAATTTCGTACGCGACGTACAATACGACTACGCGACGTACAATACAAAATTTTAAATCAGTACCAAATTTAATAAAAAAATAAAATAGTAGAAATTTAGGGGTTTTACAATTAGTGGTGGAAGAAGGATGCACTTAATAGAAAGAAATGGCTTAGTAAGGAAAATATTTTGACTGTTGTACCACTTTTGTAAATCAGCAGATGGAAATAGCTCTGTACAAGGTTAGAAAGGGTAGAAATGTGTTGGTATGTAAGGATGACTCCCTGAAAGTATATTGTCCTCTTGTGAAATAAATAAAAGTGTGCCTATTTATATCTGATCTTTCCGAATTGCAATTGATCTTAGTTTTACAAATTCATCTTCTTTTAATAGGTAATTAAGTATTCCTGAGTCATTAATTATTTTCAACCTCGTATTAAGAATTGTGAATTCTTAATATCCAGGAAAATGTCTTCTCCTCCAACTCAAAAGTCGGTGCAACCTGAATCTTCAGAACCGCGGACGACTGATGTTCTAGAAATTTTCTAGAAGGTCCTAGAGACTAATGCCCAACAAGTCCAACTTGCTCAAGCCACATCAGCTAGAATACTAGAAAGGCTTGATGTTGCTCCTGCACCCAAAACTGGGACAATCCAAGACTTCAGGAATATAAATCCGCCTAACTTCGTAGGGACCGAAACTCCTTTGGAAGCGGTTCAATGGTTAAAGACTACCGAGGGATTGTTGAAGGGCACCAAGATCACGCCAGATGATGTGATGTCTCTAGTAAGAATACAACTAAAAGATGTGGCTGAACACTGGTGGAGTGCTCAGCACCCCGAAGACTCCAATGAGATTATATCCTGGGTGGAATTTAAAAGGAGATTTGAAGAAAGGTTCTTTCCCGCCAGTGCCAGGATGGAGCTAGAAAGGAGATTCATATATTTGAAGCAGAATAAGACCTCTGTCGATGAATATGCAGCAGAATTTACAAGACTTAGTCGTTATGCTTCCCATATGGTAGCCACAGAAAAGGCAAAGATAGCCGATTCCGAGAAGGACTAAATGACAAATTAAAAATGAAGGTCACACCTTACGCATGTCAGACTTATGCTGAGGTGGTTGAAGCAGCTAGAGACCAAGAAAGGATGCAAAATGATAAGATTAACTCAAAGATAGGAGGAAAAAAGTAAAACGTGGAAACCAGCTTTCCTCAGGGTAAGAACCCTGGGCATGGACAACAGAAATATATCCAAACTGAACAAAATAGAAATCGTCAGAGCTGCACATATTGTGGGAAACCTGGACATACAAGGAATGACTGTAGAAAGCTTCAAGGATGGTGTCTCAGATGTGGGTCGTCTGAACATCAGATACAGCAGTGTCCTCGACAAGCCACTGGAAGATTTGAGGTGCAGAACAATTCGCAAGGGTTCCGGCCAAGACCTCCACTTCAGAAGAATGGACCAAGGCCTATGACTCATGCATCACCTCCAGCTCAAGCTCGCGTACCAACCGAATACCAGCAGAGGCCAGCTCTAGCACCCCAAGCGCATCAGTTCCATCAAGCACAGAAGGCTGGTCAGGGTAATAACAAAAAAAAAACAGCATAGACAAGCTTTCATGATGAATGTCAACGAAGAAGAAATGGCCGAAGAAGTGGTGTCAGGTACCATACTTGCATCATCTAGCCCCGCATCAGTATTATTTGATTCTGGGGCCTACATCTTTTATATCCATGTATGATATAATCACTCATCCCCTAGCCAAAAATTTAAAAATCCTTATGGGTAATGGTATTGTAGAGGTTAGCCGAATACTTAAAAATTGCCCAATTAAAATGGGAGGAGAAAGCTTTAAGGCCATATTACTAGTGTTTCCCATGAATAACTATGATGTGGTATTTGGGATGGACTGGTTAACCTTGGCCTCAGCAATTATAGATTGTAGGCAAGGAAAGGTGCAATTTTCACTACCCGGTAAGGATATACATGAATTTATCAGAGATCAGAAGGAATTTGATGGAAAAGAATTACAAAAATTCGAATTACCATCAGGAAGAAATTTTCAGAACCAAGTAGTAGAATGGCCCAAGATTGTAGACGAATTTAAGGATGTATTTCCTAATGAACTACCAGGATTACCACCTGATAGGGTCGTTGAATTTTGTATCGATCTAATTCCTGGAGCTGCACCTGTTGCAAAGAAAGTTTATCCAATGAACAAGGAAGAATTGGTTGAATTGAATAAACAAATCAAGGAATTGTTGGCTAAGGAATTTATCAGGCCTAGTGGATCTCCTTGGGGAGCACATGTGCTATTCGTAAAGAAGAAAGACGGAAGTCTGAGGTTAGTGATAGATTATAGAGCCTTAAATGAAGTAACTATCAAAAATAAATACCCGTTGCCAAGGATTGAGGAATTATTTGACCAATTAGGAGGAGCAACAATATTTTCCAAAATTGACCTCAGATCGGTATCACCAGGTGAAAGTAAGAAAGGAGGATATACCAAAGACAGCTTTTAGAACCCGTTATGGGCACTATGAGTTTCAAGTTATGCCTTTTGGGCTAACTAATGCTCCAGCCATATTTATGGATCTGATGAACAGAATATTTTATCAATACTTGGATAAATTTGTGATTGTATTCATTGATGATATATTGATCTACTCAAAGAATAAAAAGGAACATGAGGAACATTTGAGGATAGTGCTTCAAAACTTTACGACAAGAGAAATTGTATACAAAGTTAAACAAATGTGAATTTTGGTTGGACAAAATTTCCTTCTTAGGTCATATAGTGAGCGGATAAGGGATATCAGTAGACCCTAAGAAAGTAGAAGCTGTCAAGTCATGGCTTACTCCTAAGAATGTAACAGAAATCCGAAGCTTTCTTGGTCTAGCTGGATATTATAGGAGATTTGTGGAGAATGTTTCAAGAATTGTGGAGCCACTCACTCGATTGACCCGGAAGAATGAAAAATTTAATTGGACTGATAAGTGTCAAGCAGCCTTTGAGGAACTGAAGGAAAGACTCATCATAGCTCCAGTACTAGCATTACCATCAGGATCAGGAGGCTACGAGATCTATAGTGATGCTTCAGGAAAAGGATTGGACTGTGTATTAATGCAACATGGAAGGGTTATCGCTTATGCTTCTCGCCAACTGAAAACTCATGAAAGGAATTACCCAACTCACGATCTGGAATTGGCAGCTGTGGTATTTGCATTAAAATTATGGAGACATTACTTATATGGTGAACAAATCAAAATATATACAGATCATAAAAGTTTGAAATATGTATTTACTCAAAAAGAGTTAAACATGAGGCAACGGAGGTGGTTAGAGTTGCTTAAGGACTTTGATATGGAGTTGGAGTATCATTCGGGAAAGGCAAACAAAGTAGCTGATGCCTTAAGTAGAAGACCCGCAGCTTTCTTTATGAATACACCTAAAGAAATATTGGAAGATTTGAGGAAGATGGGGATTGAAGTAATATGTCCAGTAACAGACGGAATCTGGAAAACCTTACAAATACAATCACCCCTAATAGAAAGAATTAAAGAGGCGCAAAAGGATGATATGAAACTGCAAAGACTATGGAGCAAGACTTAGGCTGGAACACAAACTAGATTGATTAAGCATCCCGATGGATCCTTAAGGTTTGGAAATCGTTTGTGTGTGCCATATGGAGAACTCCGGACCGAGATAATGTCGGAAGCATATAGTTCTCAGTACTCCATTCATCCTGGGAGTACGAAGATGTATAAGGATCTGAAGCAGAATTTTTGGTGGCACAGAATGAAACAGGAGATAGCCAAATTTGTGTTAAAATGTTTGGTATGTCAACAAGTAAAGGCCGAACAACAACGGACCGCCGAACTTTTGCAACCCTTGTCTGTACCTGAATGGAAATGGGAACATATTATGATAGATTTTGTATCCGGACTTCCAAGGACAAGAAAGGGTAATAATGCCATATGGGTAATCGTAGACAGACTTACAAATTTTGCTAGGTTTTTACCATTTCGGGTCGGTCAACCTACCGAAATCTTAGCAGATATGTACATGAAAAATATTGTTAGTCAATATGGAGTACCGATGAGTATCGTCTCAGACAGAGATACTCGGTTTACCTCTAAGTTTTGGAAAAGCTTGCAAGATAGTCTCGGTACTCGCCTGAAATTCAGTTCAGCATACCATCCACAAACCGATGGTCAGTCGGAAGGAATGATCCAAATCCTAGAAGATATGTTAAGAGCATGTACCTTAGACTTCGGAGGATCCTGGGATGACCATTTGCATTTAATTGAGTTCTCATATAACAACAGCTACCAGGCTAGCATTAAAATGGCACCATTTGAATCTTTATATAGAAGAAAGTGTCGATCACCAATATATTGGAGTGACGTAGAAGAATGTCAACTCTTGGGTCCAGATCTAGTTACACAAACTGTAGACAAGGTCAAGGCAATTCGAAGTCATCTCCAAGCAGCGCAAGACCGATATAAAATATGGGCCGATAAGCATCGAAGAAACTTGGAATTCAAGGCTACTGATCATGTGTTTTTAAAGATTTCGCCAACTCGGATAATAATCAGATTTGGAACAAGAGGAAAGCTAAGTCCGAGATATATAGGCCCATTTGATGTTTTGGAACGAGTGGGAGATGTATCCTACCGACTGGCTTTGCCACCCTCTTTGGAAGGAGTCCATAATGTATTCCATGTATCCCAACTTTGAAAATATGTGCCAGATCCCAGTCACATACTCGATCATTCAGAGATCACAGTGGGTCCAAATCTACGCCTAGAACAGAAGCTGGTGGAAATTTTGGATCGAAGACAGAAGGTTCTTAAGAACAAGACTATTTCATTGGTTCGAGTATCTTGGAACAATGACTCACCTGGAGAATCCACTTGGGAAAGAGAAGAAGATATGCGACAATAATATCCATACCTATTCAATGACCAAGGTAACTTTAGTATTTGTTGTTCAAAAATTTACTTGTTTTCTTAAATTTCGAGGACAAAATTTCTTTTAAGGAGGGTAGAATATTATGCCTTTTTTTTTCCTTTTCCTACCTAATAATTATATAATTAATAATTATAAGAATAATAATAAATTTATTAAATACTTTTACATAAGTTTTGTATAAATTTTGCATAGGGACCCCTAGAAAATTTATGCAATCGCATGAATAGCTATGCCACCTCATGTGGCTAGGTGGCATGAAGTATGGTTAGGTGTCAACCTTAGGATTAAGTGGCATTTCTTTCATGCCACATGGCCTATGGCATGGAGAGGGAACTCCATTTAATGACACCTCATCCCTCTCTCCCTCTTTCCTTTATTTATTTTTCTTCTTCTTCTTTTTCTCCCGCTACTTCTTCATTCCTTCTCTATTTCCCAAACCCTCTCTCATTTCCTCCTATTCTTCTTCCAAATCACCACCACCACTGTACCTGTTACTGCTGCTAACCGCTACTGCTGCTGCGGCAACCACTGCTGTCTCCGCCGCCCGCAGCCGCCGGCCATGCCGCCCGCCGACGCCGGCTCACCATCCTCTAGCACCACCATCTCCTCCAATTTTTATTTCCTCCTCCTTAAATTATAGGTACCACTATTTTTTTCTCTTTCTCCAAATTCTCTTACAATTTTCTAGGTCAACTCTTATATGTATTTGATTATTTCTGAAATTAGGTTAGAAATTGGAGATATTTAGGGAATCGAAGACATCGGTTCCGAAATTCGAAAGCTATATACCAAGGCAAGTCCCCTTCCCTTCTTCCTCTTGATTTTGCTCTAATTTAATTTTTATTATCATGAATTAACATAATTTCAATTCTGAAATTTATAAAATCATTGACAAATCCAATTTTATGAGATTGAAGTATGGATATAGGCATAAGAATTTGGTAGGAACCTACTTGTGGACACAATTATTGTATCTATGCATGAAATGGACTCAATGTGTGGAACACAATACAAATGAACACTTAAATCTAAATTTTATTGTCTTTATATATATATATATATATATATATATATATATATATATATATATATATATATATATATATATATATATATATATATATATATATATATATATATATATATATATATATTTTTTTTTTTTTTTTTTTTTTTTATGTATATATATATATGTATATATATATATGTATATATATATATATATATATATATATATATATATATATATATATATATATATATATATATATATATTTATTTATTTATTTATTTATTTATTTATTGTCTTTATATATATATGTATGTATTTAAATATATATAACAAGAAGGATATTGTATACAACCCATGAGATGTATGTATATATATGAACATAAACTCCTACATATGTAAAAATATATATACCTATATACACTTGACACAATATGTGGATACAAAAATTATGAACTTACAATATCATGGATACCTATAAGTCTTGACAACTTAGAAATTCAACCTTTACACTTTAAAGAAAAATCAATATATACAGATTTTATATTTCCTAGCGTGGTTGTGTATACTTGTGTTAGTATGGATATGTAGGAATGAATAAATGACAATTTAACATTATATTTCAAATCTGCCCATATTGGAATTATATTTAATTATCATGTGCTATCATGATTAACTAGTTAAAATAGATGTTTTTAGGCACCTATATGTTAGCATAATCCTATATCTATAAATTTTCAATATTAAACCTCCTCTTGCATTTTCAAGAAGTTAAATTATGGTACATAGTAAACATAAGTTGAATTTGGACATTTGGATTTACCTTGTATGAGAATAACATCATGTCAAGGTTGCAAGGTTTATAAAATTATTTTGCGTATGGTTTTGGAAATAAAATTTTGATATCATTATGCTACTAACAAGTTTTGTTTTGAAACTTGGATAGTGTTTAGCACAAACCCCAAAGAAATTGCTTAATTCGCTTAATTGCTTGTTAAGGTAAGAAAGCCTAAATTTTAACTACGCTTTATATATATATATATCATCATTGCGTGGTACCGGTGTTGATAGTTGCTCCACCGAAGGGGTCGGCGAACCCGGGATATTATATTGCGTGGTTCCGGTGTTGAGGGATGCTCCACCGAAGGGGTCGACGAACCCGAGTTCTTAATTTCCTTATTTTATATCTCTTGTGAATTTTTCGGAATCATAAATACAAAGGAGACTCTGCCGAAATTTTCGGAAATTCCAAGAGAGATTTTGGAAATACAAAACCTAGATTTAGATTATGATATCATTGGGATGGGAGAGAAAATTTTGGATTACACTTCAAATTCTTTACAATAATTATATTTTTCAAAACTGATCAGTTCCTGTTATCGGTATTCGTACGGCCATACGATGTCCGAGTTGCGGCGTAGCTCGCTTTCCTATTTCCTGTTTCTTGTTTCCTGTTTTCCATTGGATTCTGAATCCTCAAATTCGGCTCTGTAATATCAAATATAGCCTGCACCGATATTCTTGAAAATTTTCAAGTCATACGACAATTGTTATAACACTTGATTCCGATAACTCGAAAAACTACTCATGTGTTATCCTGACTATATCACATCAATATGTGATCCTGATACTAATGGGACGGATAAATCTAAGCACCGCCCATTAAGTATAATCCTGATCCCGGGTAAATAGGATTATTGTTGAGATAATAGAAGTTGTGTGATCCAGAAGTATTTCTCTAAATGTTACGTTTTGCATTTAGGAGCTGTTAGAGGCTCTTCACATTTCTGTAATACAACCGTAGTCTTGGAATGTGCAGAAATATAAATTTTATTTTTAGTAGATTTCAAATTTTAGCAAAACTTATCCTTAATTTTGTTTCTTTATTCCGATTTAATCTAAATAAATTTTATTAACTTATTTTACTTATTCCATTCCTTGACTGGGGACTTGCTCGTCGTATTGACGACCTAGTTTTTGTTTACTAGGTTTAGTTAAAGACCATGAAGGAGTGAAGCTTTACAATGAGAAGGAGCTTTATGAATAAGGAAAGGAAAATGGAAGACGTTGGAATGAGTAGTTGTCGTTTGTTGTTCTATGTATAGCTATGAACTTTTTTGGATGTAAAAAGAATGTAAATATGTGATCGAACATGCGAGTTTTGTGTAAATAAATGTAAATTACTTTAGATTGTCTCTTGATGTCTATACCTTATTCTAGAATTACAGGCGACAATCTCAGGTATTATACGACAAGTGTTATACGGGTGCGTAGCCTGAAGATGTATCACAGTGCTCCGAAAATTCTATTTGGAACCCGGGGCGTGAGACCAACGGTTCCTATGCTCTGACGATGCACGATGAAGTGATTTGCCTCACTTCATCGTGCATCGTCAGAGCATAGGAACCGTTGGATGACTCCTTGAGGCAAATCACTTCATCGTGCATCGTTAGAGTAAGAGCAACAGGAATTCCTTGAGGCACAGGAACAGAAGCAAAGGAATTCCTTGATAGCAAAGGACCTTGCAAAGGAATTCCTTGAGGCAGATGTTTGCAAAAACAAAAGTATGAACTTTATTTCAACAAACTTTGTAAAGAGATTACAAGAATTATAGGAAAGTACAACTGTAGGAATCCAATCTAGAAGACGATTGCTTTATCCCTTGGATGATGTGAACTTTGAAGACGATAGCCTCGGAAGTTGAAGGCAAAAGCCTCGGAAGAATGCAGCAGCACTTGGGCAAGAACTCCTGAACTCTCTGATATTTCTGAACTTTATGTCTGATCCCCATGAATGAAGACTTGAAACTCTATTTATAGAGTTCTGGAAATAACTAACTTTTAGTTATTCTGAATGGCGCAAGTTGGATTGCGCATGGACTGGCTTGCGCAGCATCAGACTGCGCTGGCAGTTGTTAGATCGTGGGCTAACTGTTTTGGACACATGGCATCTCTTGATTGAATTGCGCATGATCGTGTGCAGACGGTTGCCACGTAGTGAGCTATTGATGGCATGAATACCACGTGTACTTTTGTCAGTTTTCATAATGAAGTGCGCCATATGAGTTGCGCTGACTTTAGATTACGCGAGGATGGACTGCGCAACAGATTGCCTAGCCGATTGCGCTGCCAGCTGTCCTCAAGCGCCGTGCTGCACAATAAACAAACAGTCGCCTCGTTCTCTGCGCTGTCAGTTGTCAGAAGATTTGATATTGTCAGGTAATGATGACAAGGCCACGTCAGCTTTGCGCAGTTGAGAGTGAGCGCAGTCCGGTATGCGTAATCTGATGTCTGCACAGTTCATTTAAATGATACATTTCTTGATTTTCATGACTTTGTTGATGGGTGCAACTTGATTTTTAGGACCTACAAGACCCCCTTCAAAGTTTTCGAAAGTTGAACTTATTCAAAATTTTGAAATACTTTGAATTTTGAATTTTCAATCAAGTTGCGCATGTGTTAAGCTGTCTGCGCAATCGGATAAATCAGCCCTACTTTTTCGGCGCAATCTGAGGTGGCCGTTACTCCTTGAAAAACTATAAATAGTTCTCTTCGATCTTACTGTCAGTCTTTACTTTGCTTTCATTGTGTTTAAGAGAGAGAAGTCCCGAGCCTATACCTCTTTTCTTCTCCATCGAACTCCATGGCCCCCAAGCGTTCCTCCGCCGCCGACAAGGGCAAGGCCCCCGCCGAGTCTTCAACTCGGGTAGCGCCACGTCCTTCGCGTCTCGAAGCTGCGCACCCTGCTGTGCGAGGTAGATAACTCGATTGAAAGCTCTTTTTAGAGGTTTTTCGACTTTACTAATTCTGAAAACCTATCTCTTTTTAGAGATATGGTCATACTGCGCCACCCTTTTTAGGGTTTAGGTTGCACGTACTCAATATTCTTTATTTTTATGAAGAATATCTTTTCGCGCAATCGGTTGAATTGCGCTGGCAAAAGTCAGTGCAATCAGCTGATTTACACAAGAGTATCAGCGCAAACTGTTATTTTGTGTCAGCTTTGTCAGCGCAATCTGATATGTGCGCAAGCTTTGTCAGCGCAATCTGAAGTTTGCGCAATCTGATGACAGAGTCTTCTGACTTGACTTGTACTGAATTTTGTTTTTATCTATTTGATGTAGTTGATACCAGAGAGGATCCTGAGTACGAAACCTTCGTAGGGACTCTTGCAGAATCAGCTTTTAAAGAGGACTTGTCCCATGTGCTCTTCCCACAATATGCCCTTCCATCCTCTCGCCAAGCTATCTTGATAGCACAGGATAATGAGACCTTGTTAAGTCTGATGAATGGACAGCCCTTGCAAACTGCTGACGCCATCACCCACAAGAAACCTATGTTCCTATTTGGTGAAGCCATTGACAAAAGTTCTCAGCCAAGACCCCGTGTTGAGCAGAGAACTTTCCAAATGAAAGAGAAACTAATCTTGCTACCAGACATTGCTAGATGCCTCCCTCTAGCACGATATGCTCATGCAAGCCATCCCAGGAGGATGGAATGGGACATTACTCCTCTTCAACATGCACGGATAGGAAAGATCTGTGTCAAGAAAGGCCCGAACAAGAAAGATATGTTCTATAGCTCTTCTGAACGGCACAGTACTTTACTCAGAGGGTTGAAGCCAGGGTGCATCCCTCCCGAGAACTCCTCTTTATTACTGCCCGTAAGGACTCCAATCTTTGCGAATGAGTTTACGAAGGCTGAGGGAAGATATTCGGATCAAGACATCCGGCTAACAGGTCTGGTGAACCCAGACATCAAGAGATGGAGCTGTATAGCCAACTGGATATTAGTCCAGTTTGCAGAGAAGCTCAAAGAGATCGATCTGTATAATGCAGTACATGCTACCGTGTATGGATTCCTCCCGAACCCTCATCTGTTTCTGGCTCTGGCAGAGAGGTACAACTATAGGACAGAGACGTTCATGACGTCCTACGGGGAGATGGGATTGGCACTCCACGAGATGAAGTACATCTCGTGTTTACCAATGGGAGATTTCCCTTACGAGAGATTTCCCTTACGAGGAGTATGTCCCAACCAACGACGAGTTAGATAGACCCGTCGAGAGAATTCAAAGATGGTGGAAGTCTTTGACGAACTTCTGTGCCATTATAATATATGCTCTTTATACTACAAAAGCGGCTCTTCTGGCACATGCTATTCATCAAAATGGTTGACTTATCTTTCTCTCAACCATATTATTGAGAAAAAGACCAAAGATCATGACTCCTGCAACCCAGATTTCTTCCAACCCCTCAGCAACAGCGAAGTGATCAGGCTGATGGAAGAGAACAAAAGAATGGATATTAAAGTTACTGATGAACACCAATATCCTCCACTTAAGGCTGGAGACCATGTTGAAAGCTTTATAATAATGGGCTACAGGTCCATGTCTAAAGAAGCTCAGCTGGCAGGATTTTTGACCTACTGGCTCCGACGATTCGTCGTGCCTGGAGCAAGCGCTGTAGACCGCTTCCACCGCGGTGTCCTTTTTGCTGCCGTCCGATTAATCTTCGGCTACCGGATGGATTTATTATCAGCGATGACTTGCAGAATAAATGCGGGTCTTCGTCTGTATGTCGATTCTATGCTCAAGTGCAAGGGTGATAAGGGGAACTTCCCTAGACTGGAGTTACCTTACACCTACTTATTCGGATGGTTGCTCATACACCATCCGATATTGATGAACCCTGCCATGGAAGCAGTTGGTGGCAGTTTTCTGCGCAGATTCTCACAGAGTAGGTGGATATACACTAGTCTGAGGGACTACAGACGTACCCTGAACCTGGACAAAGGATGGAATTTTCTTTGCTCTCCTCCTCCAACTGGTTATGAACACATGGCAACAAATTTGATTGACCTTGGGAGGCAACCAATAGGTCGAGTAGCTTTTGAATGGCTGAAGGCGATCAGACCATCGTATTTGGTATACAGATTTGAGGAAGAATGCTATTTGGAACCATATCTGCCGAGTCGATTCGCTCGTCAATTTGGATATGACCAGTTCTATGTGGGCAACGCCATAACTTGCCTACAAGGAAATGGATACTTGATTGATGGTGTCAGAGCGTGGGCCTACTACAACGCTCGAGACACGAAGACAGTGTTCTCGATGCCAAACAAGGATAATAATGGCCCAAGAATGTTATACACATATTCATTGTTTTATACTGCTGCAAATACTTTTGCTGAAAACTATAACCTTGTTGATAGTTTTGTAACAGCAAATTGTCTGAGAAAATGAGCGACAGATATATTAGCTCCAAATAATGATGAAGAACATGAACCAGTGGATGATCCATTGGAAGCTTCCAGGGAAGCAAACTTCCCTGAGGAAGTCAACCAACCATTAAAGGTTTCTTTGAAGGTTGTTAAATCTCCGATCAAGGAGAAGAAGAGAAGGAGAGAAGAACCTTCTGCCCCAGCTGCGAAAAAGAAATTGATCTTGGAACATTCTTCAGAGAAGATTACTACTAGATCACAATCTCGGCAGCTGGCCGAGACAATCCAACAGGAAGAAGCAGCTACACCGACCTCTATTCAGAAACAGATCGAGGTAATAACTGTAGAGAGTCCTGAGAGGCCTCTTCATAGAACAAAGAAGCTGGCCCACAGGAGAAGAAAGAGAACAGTCTCTCCTCATAGGCAAGTCTTGTCTTCGATAGTGGTGAATGCTGCAGCGGGACTCACCATGCCATCTCCTACTCCTATTTCTGAGTCTGGGCATAAAACTCCCAGTCCAGAGCAGAGGAAAGAGGTTGACCAGAGAAATGAGGCCGTAGAGCCCAGAGGAGATATTACAGAGATAGAGCAAGAAGCTTTGCAATCTCCTTTACCGATGATGGAGACTACTCAACCTCCTGCCACACCGGGAGCAACCCGCGAAAAGGAGGATCGTTTGATGATCGCAGCTTTATATGACTGTGATTTCGGCTCACAGGATTATGTTGATCAAACTGTTGCAACTTCCAGTGGGGAGGCACCGGAGGAAGATGAAAATGAGGAGAGTTCATCATCTTCAGAGGCTGATGAAGATACATAGGATCCCGAAGGGGATGATGAAGAGCATGTGTCTCCTAAAGCTGCTGATGACACCTTGGATCCTGAAAAGGATGTTGAGGTGCAGATATCTCCCGAAGCGGCTGATGATACCTTGAATCCTGAAAAGGATATTGAGGTACAGGCATCTCCAGAGAAGATATCAAATGAAGAAGCGGCCCTGGAGGAAACTCCCGCTGTTGATCCCCAAGGTATAGAATGAAATTAGCAATCTTCTTTTAATAGATTGATAGCTAACATCTTTATTCTTATTCATACAGAACTCGGGTCTTCTCCAGCTCCTCCAGTATGCATGGACATAGTACTTGCAACGACGATAGCCAGTAGCAGTCGTTACTTGTCATGTGGCTCTGAGACGGGCAGTAGCCAGGCAGTCATGTCTGAAGGTACTTCTGCTAGGCTGGAATCTGCTCCAACAGATGACAGGCCTGTTGCCGGATCAAGCCATGGTAAGATTGTTTTCACTTATGATCTTCTTTTGAAAGTAGCAAATGACAGGCAAAATGACAATATTTAATTTTGTAGAGGAACAACCGGGAGGAGCAGCTAGCTCCACTTTAGTTCCTTTATTCAAAGAGCCTTCAGTCCAAATACAAGAAGCTGAACGACCTGCCGCTTCAACGTCAACAGGAGTAGCTGCTACTCCTGGTGCTCTGGCTACCAATCAGTTCGTCGTCAAGTCATTTACCAAATTCTTCTTTGACTCATTGGGGCCTTTGATAAATAGAGTGATGGAAAAGGAAGATGCTGATTTTTACACTGTCATAGGTCCAACTTCTTTCTTAGTTAATGCCATCCGCGAGCAAGGTGACGAGGATCAAGCTACATTTCTTGATCATATATTGGATGAGTTGGAGACCTTAACAAAGAGCTACAAAGAGCTGAACAAAGGAGAAGTAGAACCTTTGATACAAGCCGAATTTGAACGGATGTCTCAGGAGGCTGCAGTTGAGAGAGTCAATTTCCAAGTTCTCTTGGATACTTTCACTGCTAAGTCTGCTGAGTACAATTCTAAAGTGGAAACGGTATCATCTGTTGCTGAAAGAAAAGAGAGAAGATTTGCTGAATTGAAGCAGAGATTGCTCGTCTTCAGGAAGAGCTGGAAAATGAGGTCACCGAACACCAAACTGCAATTCAACAACTCGGTGCTCTAACCCAAGAAAGAGACGAATATGCCGCAGCTCATAATGCTGAAATCACTCGCCGAATGGTAACCATGCCCACCTTCAATGAAAAATCTGGGATGGAGGAAGCCAAGAAGCGAGTGATGGAATCCCGTGAAGAACGACTGCAGACTCTGAGGCAACAGATAACCGGCTTGATGACACCACCAGCTTAGTAGAAAATATCTTGTATCTTCTTGTCTTTTGCAGCATGTATGTTTTTGTGATGTCTTAAATTTTGATCAATAAAAGATATTTTGTTGTGGCTCTATTATTTATTGCATACCTTGTTCAGATATAAATAATAGCGATAGAAAATATATTCAGAGGTGCAGGACATGATATATTTCTTGAGTTTTAGAAAATAATTATATTCATTATATCTTGTCACGACCCGCTCCCGAATAATCGGACACGAGTCGGACACGCCCAGCCTTCATTGTTAGACACAATGAAGTAAGCTGTACCAAGCTAGGGAAACTAACCAGATAAACATGAAAGTATAGAATCACAGCAACTATATAATGTGTCCCAACCAGAAAAGAGATACAATATCTGAATTTATTACAATTCAACTATAAGAGTCTGCTAGTCTCAATACATGGAAAGATAAATGGAAAACTAATGAAATACTAGGCTTCTGCAGCCTCTAGGTCAGAAGCAGCTCCAGCTGGCTCAGTAGGGAAGGCAGTATCCTGACCATAGGTGTCACACAAAGCCTCCATCTCACCTATCATAACATATCCAGTCAGGAGCGGAGCAAGTACAATTCTAGGTAATGAACAAGACATCATGAAATGAAGTACAAGGGAACATGGAAAGTACAGGAAAATACAGGTGAATAAGTACATGAAGAACAGGGTAAAGTACATGAAAGAACATGAATGTAAGAGCATGAATGAACATGATATGTAAGCACCTGAAAGAACATGATATCACAGGAAATAAGTACAAGGAAATCTCCTGAACATGTGTGTAATGCATTTGAAATATAACTAACTATGTGACCGGCTAGGGTAAGCACCTGAAAGCACCTGAAAGCACCTGAAAGCACATGAATGGTGACTTAGGACCCGCGTGCACGATGCGGGGTCTAAGCTAAAACACACCTGAGTTGTTACTTGGGATTGGTCACATAGATAGTATATTTCCCCTCCCCAGATACCAGTAATAAGCACAAGAGAACAAGAGCACCAGAAAGAACATGTCGTGTTGCAATTGTGTCACTCAAGGAAGTACAGGGAAGATAATGTAAAGTACAAAACCGTAGAGTATACTTGCCTGGCTCCAGGAAAGTACAAGTAACCAAAGAAACTGGATGATCTCCTGTATGAAATAATGATGTATACAAGTAATTAATAACTGAAAAATCTAATTGTTATCAACTACTCTAACCATGAATAATTCTAATGTATGTCTTAGTTATAGGGTTCCTCAACTCAGGGTCTCTAGAGAATATCATTAACCTTAAATATTAGTAACTAAATTACAACCTTTAACTAAACCAAACCTTGAAATTATAACAATTTACAAAGTAACCATGCTAAGAGCATTGAACTAAATGGTTAATATATGTTTTCCAAGGTTGATTAGGACTTAGACATTCTAGGTTTGCATCTTCTTGACTGAACCTGTCCTTCATAGATTATGAACAATGATATCTCTCTAAGGTTAAATCAAATCTTACAGGACAATCCTCTCTCTCAGGTTTAGTGAGGAACAAAGCTTAACTACCCTTAATACATGGCTTATGAAATCAGCCAAGCTTTGTTCCAGGTTAGGCAGGACTGAGTCCTAACATTTCTTTCAATTTCAGCTCAAAACCTAAGAGTTATCAGTCCATAATAAAAATGACATGTTCAGTCCTAACAGGACATATCACAGTTAAACTTCCAAGTCCTAATGAATGCACTGTATGAAACTCTCCAAACTGAGGGTTAGCACTAGTTTTAGGAATCCTACAGCCCCATCATAACTAATATCAGTCCAAGCAGGATTGGTACACAGTCCAGTTTTAACAGGACATATTATAGCCTAAACTTCCTAGTCCTAATTAATGTACTGTCCAAAATCTGATGGTTAGTACTTGGTTTAGGAACCAAACAATCTTAACATCCTGATTTATGTCCTGCACCTGTCTGTCCATCCTACTCCAGATAAAACTTATGGCTAGTCCAGCAACAGTGGGCAGGATACTGCATTTCAGTCCTAACACCACCTCAACATCTTTTAGCACAGTCTAAGATGTGGACTGTTACCTCCAACATCTGTCCCTAGACTGGACATTAACTGTCATTGCAAGAGTTCAGTCTAACAGTTCATTCATTCAGTCCAAAACAGGACAGTACCATACATTCAGTTATGGATGGGAATGAATCTCAATTTCAGTCCAAAGGGCTCACTCCTGTAACAACAATATTTGAAGCACTCTAATTAAAAGGTTACCTGGATGTACTCTACAGTCCATGTCTCATCTAAATCAGTCCAAACAGGAAATGTATCCCAGGTTTCCAGCCATTAGAACCATCAGACATCTCTGGTTCCTGTTAAACTGAACCATGGAACATCTCAGGTTCCTGATACACTCAAATACTGCACAAGGAAGGTTTTGTTCCAACAAGATTAACACCCCATCACCTAAGGACAGATGACTTCCTGGTTTATTAATACAGTCCTATCCTCATGACTTAATCTCAGGACTTAGTAAAGTTAACCTTTCAATTCTACATCTCTGTTTAACCCTGTCCAGGAATCGTGACAACCCAAATTCAACTGCAACTCCTCAATGGTTCAATTTAAACAACATGAGGATTAATTAGTCTATGGCAGAACAGGGAAACAATTTAATTGAACACTTACTATATTACTATAGGCTGTCCCCTGAAGTTGGTAGTAACATATCATGAACAGAAACCTGATGTCCCTATAATCAGGTTACAGGTTGTAAAACCCTTCCTTCTATTTCCAGGTATAAAGATTTCAGAAATGGAAAGATGAACTAATACATGCTTTGCAAGAAATGGACACTGGTACTACATCATTGCTCAGGCCTCCTTAATTCAATGTTTTAAAACAAAACTTACTAAAAGCATAAAGACTGAATGTCCAAATATTCCCCTTCATCACTGAGAGTTGTAGCCTCTCACAAATAGAACAATAGATTCATTCCCATGGAAATTATATGTCAGTCATATGAATTGCTCTCATCATAGCTCATGGAAACACATCCTATCCATATATTAAACATATATAAATCGGTATATGGAAACTTATACCAATTTATTCATGAAAACACATAGGAATCTATTTATGGAACTTATTTAACACATAACAGAAAACCCAGTTATCACACTCAGGTTTAGTTGAATATGGACTGGGTCATCATGGTCCAAACCTCATGCTCGACTACCAGTCCTATGTTAGGTGACTGAATCAATGTTCAGTTCATAAAACTGGTATTCGAGCTCAGATATACACATGAGATTTGTAGCCATTCAAATCACAGTCCAGTGGTTAACTAGGTCATGGAAAATTAATCTTCGAAACCAATGTCAGAGATATCAAACCTCTGTTTAGCAATCAGAATTGACTCAATTCAACATGTACATGTGTCTAAAGAACTATGGAATTTATTCCTTCTGATCAGAATGTACCTGCTTGATTTCCTCAATGACAATCTCTGAATCAAGAAGGAAGTCCTGCTTCACACAACTGCTCGATCCAACCGTTCCTACCAGATTTGATGATAATGAACAATCGATAAACTCAAACTATATCATCATTGATCCATCAACCTTAGAAATTTCTAAAACAAAAGATTAACTCAAAGGAGACTTACAATCGAAAGAGTACAGCTCTCGAAGAACAGATCAGTGTTCACTAGAAGCAATTTGATCTACAAATCAATAGGAAGAGAATTCAGAGGGTTGCTTAGATCATAAGAATTTGATCTAAAAGTCTTACCTCCACTATGAAATCAGGGGTCGAAATATGAACAGGTCCAAATCAGAGAGATCGAGATGTAAACGACTGCTTCAAATTAATTTCATGTAGGATCAAATCGGTTTCATGAGGAAAACAACAAACATATGGTGGTCAGAAATTATTGATTCCAAAATGAAGGATTGTTGGAAGTATGGATCGAATCAATGATCGTTGATCGATCTGTTCTTCTCCCGATCAAGTCGACTGACTGGATCCAGGAAGAACAAATGATCAATCATTGATTGATCATTCTCAATCCTCAGAGTTATCAGAATGATCAAGGAGAAGATCATGATATTTACCTACTGATCTCGATCCACCCCTTGCAATGCTCGGTCCTCAGAACAATCCGCCATGGCCGACTGGATCCGAGCTTGGGGAAGAAGAAATTGAAGATGAAGAATTGTCCATCAAAAGTAAGGAGAGAAGGTCTTTAAATAGCCAACTAGTGGCGTGGAAAAGAGGCCAACTCACTCGCGGGAAAATTTCTGACAGGTTGTTAGAGGACAGAGGTGAGGGAGAGCACATGGTCGATCCTCTCTCGGCCATTAGAAAAAATTTAAAACGAGGGAAAATCACTCCAGTAGGTTTTAGAAGAGCAGGGACTTAAGTATTGTTTGAAACTAAAGAATCCAGCTATGGGCTGTTAGTGTGGCCCAATCCAGAAGGATGGGTTTCAATAGAATTAGCCCAAGAAAATGGTTTGGTGATAATTCAAATGTGAAAATGACTTCACCTATGATAATAAACTCCAAAAATAATATAGCTAGTTCTAAAAATTTTAAAATTTCTCAATATTTGAAAAGGTGGAGTTACAAATCTCTCCCCCTTGAAAAATTTCGTCCTCGAAATTCAAAAATACATCGAAATTGATTTACGAAAACACCCCTAATTATTTATTGAAAATTTTTAAAAAAAAAACTCAAGATACAAGAGTACAATCAAGTAAACAATGCAGGGTAGCGCTCTCGCATCTCATCCTCGCGCTCCCATGTGGACTCTCCTGGAGAGTGATGTCTCCATATGACACGGACAAGAGGAATGGTCTGGTTCCGCAGACGCTTCTCTCTTCTGTCCAAGATCTCTACTGGCTGCTCCTCGTAAGTCAATCTCGGGCCTACCTCCAGCTCGAAATAGTCCACCACATGGCTCGGGTCTGGAATGTATCGTCGAAGCTGGGATACGTGGAAAACATTGTGCACTCCCTCCAAGCTAGCTGGAAGCGCTAGTCGATAAGCCACATCGCCAATACGCATCATCACGTCGAAAGGCCCGCTGAATCTCGGACTGAACCTTCCGCCTCTGCCAAAACGAATGGTGCCTCTGGTCGACGAGATTCTTCAGGAACACTCTGCTTCTAACTGCTAACTCCGGTGACCATCTGCTATTGTCCGCCTAGTGCTTCTGTCGATCATGTGCAACTCTGAGACTCCCTGAACCTTTGAGATCAAATACGATAATTACACATAAGAAATTGAAATAATACGAACTAACAATGATCAAGAATTAAATAGGCACGAATGGAATGAAGTTTCGATTACAACTTAGAGGAGCAAAATCATGAAGACACAAACTATTAACTACGATCAAAATTGATAGTTAACACAAGTGGACTAGGACAAGATAGGAAAACATGGTCAAATAGACATGATTTAAGATTGAAGTTTAGACAAGACACAACGAAGTATGGAATCAAAATCTGGTAATATATAATTTAAGGAAATCAATGATCTAACGATACAATACTAGAAGGTAATTAGCAAGGGTTGATTTGAGGAACGTACGAAATACTCATGAGATACAGTATCAAATCAGGGTGAACATGCAAAGATTTGTGATTCTCGAAAACCAATAATCATATGAAAAAGGATTGTAGTCTCCAGAATATCCAAGAACATGTTGGTATCTGAAATCACCTTGCTTAGAATCCCTACCCCGCCAGTATGTATCTGACTGCAGTGGACTTTCAGCTCCGTGACTCAAATAACAATATGTCTCCAAATACTCTATCAACCTCAGTTTGAATTCGTATGTGAAAGTTATGCCCCGTCTCCCCTGAGCCACCTGATTTATCCACAACTCTTGCACCCTGTTTATATTTAGTTATTGCATATATGCTTATACCAGGTTAAATGTTAATTTTTAATATGTTCCATGACATAATGGTGTCCCGTCGTGGCGTACTTTTGACAGTGAATTTGACACGATATATATCTCGAATGCTGTTGCGACGGCTAGCATATCATGACAGAATTGAATGGCCTGGACACCGTGGGTGATTGTGTTTGTACAAAATAAACCGGTAATATTTGCATCATGTCTAGGACAGGGATCCCTGAGTACCACGGTCAGGGATACATACAGTAATTGACTAAGGCTAATAAACTAGAATAATTCAGTAGACATGAAGAGATTTCCAGCTACAAGCGATCCCGTTATCTGGGCGCATTAAGTGGACTTATAGCCTACCGATGAGCAGGACACATTTCTAGCACACAGTTACGTGTTGCATTCTCCATAAACGGACATTCGACCTGGATAACCGGATAGTCTGCCGGGCTTGTGGCTATTGGGATAATCTCATTGCATCTTGCTAGTAAATAGACCTGTGATAACCCTAGTTAGTTAAAAGTATCAAGTCGTACTCTTGATGATTGATTGGATGGAGTCTATCCCAGCTTAGTCTTGTTCCGATCCTGTATAAGATTGGAACATGACATGATTAATTATGCTTGTCTTAACAATAACGATCAGGGGTCCAGTTCTGTTCAGGCGAAGGATTACAACTCCGGTCCTTGTTTGGTTTAAGGGCTGTAACCTGGCTCCCGGAGCAGTTCTGTGTCCTCTCTTCGTTTATTGTCTTATTGCACCCCATGCCATGCTCGTCATGTTTTACCTTACTTCAACAGCATGATTAATTATTTATACTGGCCTTAACAATAAAGATCAGGGGTCCAGTTCCGTTCAGGCGAAGGGTTAGGTTTAAGGGTTGTAACCTGGCTCCCGGAACAGTTCTGTGTCCCTATTCGTTTATTGTCTTCATTGTACCAATAGTATTTGAGACGGGTTTCTATTCAGGTGAAGGGTTACAACTCCGGTCCTTGTTTGGTTTAAGGGTTGTGACCTGGCTACTTGAATGGTTTCCTCGTACTCAGTTTACTGTGGTTATTTCTATTATTAGCAATTCTTTATTTACTATTTTTATTATTCTATTATTGATATGCTGGTTTTAGTTCCTAAATGAAGCCTCATTTGTGGCACTTGCTCTTTCTGGGGTTTGATCCAGCTGGTTTTGTATGGCCAGATATCGGAGCAGCTCTAGAGGATTCACCTAACTTCCAGCCAGATGGTGACCACCAGGCGTAACCCTGGCAATGAGTGGGTTTCTTTTTGCCTTCCCATTTTATTGTAAAATTATTCTTTTGAGGTGTTTAGCCGACGAGCATGTGTTAGCTCGATTGTACCTTTACTTACTGTCTGCCTACGGGCTGTAACATGATTGACAGATCCTAGGGTTGATCATGTATGACTGAACTCTTGCTAGTCTCGACATTTTGTACGACTAGCTTCATGATCATCCAATATGTAATGTTGGGGATGCCTTACTATTGTATATTTGGTGGTCTTACATCTTGTAACATTTACTTACTTGCTTATGATTGAGACAATAGGCTTGTTCTTGACCATAGGAGACTGATGGATTGTAGTTAAACCCTCATATATCTAGACAGCTATGACCGTATAGTGAGGTGGATTCCATTTCATTATACGTAGCTGGCTATGTATGCCCCCGCTCTCCAGTATTCTGGTTCTGGGGCGTTACATGGTTTTAGTGGTGGCCCATGCAGGTCTTGTCAATCAAGAAATATGAGGGTTTACTGGATAAATGTCTCAATCTATACTCGCCTTTGATCTCCACTCGTATCTTCTCATCTCCTTGGATTTCTGACTTGATAACATGCTTGCATCATTGTTCTATCCTGGTCCTTCTTTAATATTCTCGATGTCATTGCTTCAGTGGCATCGTTCCTGTTGATCAGCCAGAAGAAGTTCGGCCGGCAGACCAGCAACAGCAAGAAGATCAAGATCAGTCCTCAGCAGCCGCCTCCCGAGCTATGCCTTTTGGAGAACCAGTGCCCCCAGTCCAGCCAGTTCAGCCAGCAGGGTCAGAGGATGGGGTCTTGATAGGGCTCATTCGTGAGTTACTTGCATCTCAGGATCGTCGAGGTGATGCCTTGCAGCAAGCAGTACAAGAAGCTGTGAGCAAAAATGGTCCTCGAGGGAATAGTGCAGTCAACAATTTCAAGCGCCTGAACCCTCCCTTCTTCGACGGCAGCGAGGATGCTATCGCTGCAGATGCCTGGCTACAGGATATTAAAGTTATCTTGGAGGCAGCCAGGACCCCTGAAGCAGAGAAGGAGGCGGTGGTGCGCCTGCAGTTACTAGATCTAGCCCGCAGCTGGTGGACTATACAAGCAGCGAGTTTGGGTACGCCTGTCATGTGGGCGGTATTCAGTGATATGTTCCAGACCAAGTACTTCGACGCAGTGGCTAGATATGACCTGCAGGCCAGGTTTAGTAATCTCAGGCAGATGAGCAGGACGGTCGACGGATATGCGGCCGAGTTTTCAAGGTTGAGTCGGTTTGCTCCCACCTTGGTGGCAATCGAGCTAGACAGAGCACAGCGATTTCAGCAGGGGCTCCACTTGGAGATCATATTGGCAGTAGAGTAGTTCGAGCACAGAACTTTTGATGCCGTCTTGCGAGCAGCGAGAAGGCATGAGTACACTTCCCGAAGGATAGTGGACCGGACCGGAGATCGGAAGCGGTCTCACGACCAGATGAACCAATCCTCAGCACCGGCCCCAGCAACCAGGGCCCTGACCATTGGAGCTACGAGGGCAGCTTCGGTTACCTCCTTACAGCATTCTGCCCCGACCTATCCCCAGCAGCAGAAGCAGAAGCGGCCTTTCGCAACCGGTTGTTCTCATTGCGGAAAGCCTGGGCATGTTGTTTCTGAGTGCCGTAGAGCACAGGGATTGTGCTTGGTTTGTGGTTCGCCGGACCACATGATAGGATCTTGTCCGTTCAGAAACAGGTCATCGTCGACAGTAACTAGTCCCTCGGTTATGGGACCAGCACCAGCACCAGAACCAGCTCCAGTTCACCAACCACAGCAGCTCCCGTTCCCGGGTCTATTGCCGTCTCAGGCCCAGGCCTTCCAGCAACAGAGGCCTCAGCAGTTCGCCCTGGCCCAGGCCCAGATCCAGAATCGGCAGAGAGGTATCTGTGTCCTATTGTCTTGCTTTCCACCGTCGTCATGCGGGACACATGTCATGTTTCATGTATCCTAATTACAACGATATATCCCGGTCCCGAGCCATGTCCTAGATCATTCGAAAACGGTTATTGGTACCAACCTTTTCGTATGAGGAGAGGCCCGTGTCCATGTTTGACCAAAGAGAGAGACCTTGAGCGCAAGACTATCAGTTTAGTTCGTGTTGCTTGAGTTCATCACTCCTTAGGAGAGTCAAACGTGGGAGTGTGAGGATGATATCCAATCACGTTATCCCAATCGGTTAGGCTTGTGAGGTGTAATATCTTCCTTATGCCTTGCACTTCGATTCCTTGCTTGCATGTATGATTGTATGATTGATTGGTAGCGTAGATTGCTTGCGATAGTATAGCTGTCCCGACATCTCTAGCCTCTTGATTAAATTCTGAGGACGGAATTCTTTTAAGGGGGGTAGGATGTAGTGCCCCAAAATTCGTGATACGTATTTTATACGTGTTCGTATTTCTGACCCGTATTTCTCATTTTCTTTGATTAGTTAGTTGTGGTTTATTTTCATATTTAGCATTGTGGTTTAATTGTCATTTATCGTTCATGGATTAATTCTGATTAGTGGAGCTTGGTTTTATTTGGATAGGAGAAGGATTGGGTTGGGTCGGCTTGGCTTGGTTTACTTGGTTCATCATGAACCAAGGTGAACCCCTACCTACCACCCCCATCATCATTTATTAACCCCACCCTCTTTCTCTCTTATCATTCACTCTTCTTCTTCCTCACCGTTGCTCTCCACCTACCAAGAGGTTGAGGCAAGTGCAACTTGCTTCTTGAGGGATCTTAATTTTTATTGTTCCATTCTCTTCTTTACATGATTATAAGCCTCTTTAGAACTTGGAGTTTTTAATTTTGATGGATAGATTCTTCTAGATCTACATTTTAACTTTGAGTTCATGGAGTTTTCTTGGTTTTGATCTACTAAAACTTGTTATTTTCAAAAACTAATAGTTCCATGAGCAAGAGCACGAAATTTCGTGTGAATTTAGTTTTTGATTCACCTCATTTCGAGTTAAAATGAAGTTTTTATGGCCAAAACAAGTTTTCTGAATTTTCATGTCGGCTGAAGAATGTGGTGCTGGCGTAAAATAAAATTTTACGCAGGAAAGCTAGCGTAAATTCGAATTTTACACAGAAAAGCTTGCGTAAATGTGAAATTTTACGCTGGGAACCCTGAAATTGCGTATTTTACGCTGGATTGTATCCAGAATGTGAAATTTTACGCTGGGAATCCTGAAATTGCATATTTTACGCTGGATTGTATCCAGAATGTGAAATTTTACGCTGGAACCCTCTCCTTTTACATACTTTATGCAGAATTGATTTTTTTGGCATAAAAAGTGCACAAAATGACTGTTTTTGCCAAGTTTAGCTATTTTCTAGCCAGAATTTCGAAAAACTTAAAACATGAAAGTTTTAGATCTCTGTCTTGCCTTTCCGAATATTTCTAGAGCACCTCAGTTTGAATTCGTATGTGAAAGTTATGCCCCGTCTCCCCTGAGCTACCTGATTTCTCCACAACTCTTGCACCCTGTTTATATTTAGTTATTGCATATATGCTTATACCAGGTTAAATATTAATTTTTAATATATTCCATGACATAATGGTGTCCCTTCATGGCATACTTTTGACAGTGAATTTGATACGATATATATCTCGAATGCTGTTGCGACGGCTAACATGTCATGACAGAATTGAATGGCCTGGACACCGTGGGTGATTGTATTTGTAAAAAATGAACCGGTAATATTTGCATCATATCTAGGACAGGGATCCCTGAGTACCACGGTCAGGGATACCTACAGTAATTGACTAAGGCTAATAAACTAGAATAATTCAGTAGACATGAAGAGATTTCCAGCTACAAGCGATCCCGTTATCTGGGCGCATTAAGTGGACTTATAGCCTACCGATGAGCAGGGCACATTTCCAGCACACAGTTACGTGTTGCATTCTCCATAAACGGACATTCGACCTGGATAACCGGATGGTCTGCAGGGCTTATGGCTATTGGGATAATCTTATTGCATCTTGCTAGTAAATAGGCCTGTGATAACCCTAGTTAGTTAAAAGTATCAAGCCGTACTCTTGATTGGCCGTGATTGATTGGATGGAGTCTATCCCAGCTTAGTCTTATTCTGATCCTGTACAAGATTGGGACATGACATGATTAATTATGCTTGTCTTAACAATAACGATCAGGGGTCCAGTTCTGTTCAGGCGAAGGGTTACAACTCCGGTCCTTGTTTGGTTTAAGGGTTGTAACCTGGCTCCCGGAGCAGTTCTGTGTCCTCTCTTCGTTTATTGTCTTATTGCACCCCATGCCATGCTCGTCATGTTTTACCTTACTTCAACAGCATGATTAATTATTTATACTGGCCTTAACAATAAAGATCAGGGGTCCAGTTCCGTTCAGGCGAAGGGTTACAATCTCGGTCCTTGTTTGGTTTAAGGGTTGTAACCTGGCTCCCGGAACAGTTCTGTGTCCCTATTCGTTTATTGTCTTCACTGTACCAATAGTATTTGAGACGGGTTTCTATTCAGGTGAAGGGTTATAACTCCGGTCCTTGTTTGGTTTAAGGGTTGTGACCTGGCTACTTGAATGGTTTCCTCATACTCAGTTTACTGTGGTTATCTCTATTATTAGCAATTCTTTATTTACTATCTTTATTATTCTATTATTGATATGCTGGTTTTAGTTCCTAAGTGAAGCCTCCTTTGTGGCACTTACTCTTTCTGGGGTTTGACCCAGCTGGTTTTATATGGTCAGATATCGGAGCAGCTCTAGAGGATCCACCCAACTTCCAGCCAGATGGTGACCACCAGGCGTAACCCTGGCAATGAGTGGGTTTCTTTTTGTCCTCCCATTTTATTGTAAAATTATTCTTTTGAGGCGTTTAGCCGACGAGCATGTGTTAGCTCGATTGTACCTTTACTTACTGTCTGCCTACGGGCTGTAACATGATTGACAGATCCTAGGGTTGATCATGTATGACTGAACTCTTGCTAGTCTTGACATTTTGTACGACTAGCTTCATGATCATCCAATATGTAATATTGGGGACGCCTTACTATTGTATATTTGGTGGTCTTACATCTTGTAACATTTACTTACTTGCTTGTGATTGAGACAATAGGCTTGTTCTTGACCATAGGAGACTGATGGATTGTAGTTAAACCCTCATATATCTAGACAGCCGTGACCGTATAGTGAGGTGAATTCCATTTTATTATACGTAGCTGGCTATGTATGCCCCCGCTCTCCAGTATTCTGGTTCTGGGGCGTTACAATGGGACCTATAATGTCCATGCCCTAAGCTTCGAAAGGCCAGGAAGCAGCAGTCGGATACAGGAATTCTGATGGCTGGTGGATGAAATTGGCATAGATTTGACAAGCTCGACATTTTCTTGCATATTCAATGGCATCTGATACCATAGAGGGCTAGTAGTAACCCATTCGTCGGATGCGATCCTGTAATTTAGGACCGGGTTGATGTGCTCCGTAGACGCCGTCATGAGCCTCGCGTAATACTTGTTTCGCTTCATCACCTGCGAGACAGCGCAAGAGAAGACCATCATAAGTCCGCCGATAGAGAGTTTTGGTAGTCTGGTTATAGTAGAACCAGAGAGACCGTCGGCGAATACTTGTAATCCTCGTAGCTCTTTTAGGTTGCGTGGAGGACGCATCTCTTGAATGGCTTTGATTTTCTCAGGATCCACGTGTATACCCTTAGAGGTAATGACGAAGCCGAGAAATTTGCCACTAGAAACACCCAAGAATGACTTGGTGGGATTTATTTTGAGTTGATGTTGGCACATGAGATTGAAGATAGTTCTCAAGTCTTGGATGTGATCTTCCTTTAGACGACTTTTGACAACAATATTGTCGACATAGCATTCGACAGTCTTGTGCAGATGATCTCGAAATATGGTACTCATAGCCCGTTGATAAGTTGCACCAGCATTCTTGAGACCAAATGGCATCACAGTATAGCAATAGACTCCGCGAGGAGTGCGGAAAGAAGTGTGTTTTTTATCTTCAGGATTCATCCGAATTTGATTATATCCGGAGAATCCATCCATGAAGGATATTCGCTCGAACCCACAGGTATTGTCAATCATGATGTCTGTGATAGGGAGAGAAAATTCGTCTTTTGGACATGCTTCATTAAGATCCCGAAAGTCGATGCAGACTCGAACTTTACCAGTTTTCTTCAGGACTGAAACGATATTGGCTATCCAATCAGGATGCTGCTCTTCTCGAATAAAGCCACAAGCAATGAGCTTCTTGACTTCATCATCGATTGCGTCCATCATTTCTGGCTTGAAATGCCATTGTTGCTGTTTGACCGGTTTTGCATTCGACAGAATGTTCAATTTGTGAGTAGCAACTTTAGGGTCTAGACCTGGCATGTCTTCATAACTCCAAGCAAATACATCAATGTATTCTTTAATAAGAAGAATTAATTCTTGCTTATCTGCCTCTGGGAGGTTCTTGCTAATGAATATTGGACGAGGTGACCCGCTCTCTCCTACATCAATTTGTACCAATTGATCTTCAGTAGGAGGTTCTCTTTGTTCGAATCGGAGTTTCCATTGGGTATCCATTCGTTGAGCCCAAGGATCTGTTTCGGAACTTTCTTCAATATCCTCATCATATCCTTCTGGAAGTTCGGCGGAGACCATGTTAGATGATACGATCAACCGATGAATTTGACCAACACTGGTATCAAAATCCCATGATCTGGAATCAGAAGAATTAGAGCGTTCCTCGCTATCAGATTCGGAGACTGCTGGGGATAACACTAGAGGAGAAGCATATCCAAGACTTCTTTTGGTCTTACTGTAATACATTTCTGATTTTTCTTCCGGAATAGTAGTACAAATAGGAGTTCGCCTACCCTTACCGTAATTGAGGCCACTCTTGAAGTCATAACCCATTTTTCGGATAATGTCTTTTGATTGTTGACTATAACGACGGAGTTGGAGATGTCCTGTATCGTTACTTTTGCTATCATCTATATAACTGAATTGTTGTTCAGGTCCTTTACTAAAAAGTATTGGACTCTCGCCTTTCTTTCGAGCGGGAACAATACAATATGAATCTTTTGGATCTTCAAATGAGACTTCTGTTTGAAGAGATTGTACAACTCCCATTGTAAATGATCGAAAGCTATCTAACATATCCAAATAGCATTTAGTATGATAAATGACATCAGTATACTAGAAAGTAGATGCTTTTTCATTGATCTGTACATTCGTATTTACAACAGGACCTTTAGCCTTAGCAGGCTTGGTCAGATTGATTACAAGAGGGGGAGAAGGAGAACGTGGAGGAAGATTGGCCTTGTTACGACGGAGGTCAATAACAAGCGGCTCAGAGGAGGTGAGCTCCCTTTTGTCCTTGTTATGAGTTAGATCGATAACAAGTGGCTCAGAAGAAGTGAGCTGCTTTTTGTCCTTGTTACGACGTAAGTCGATAACAAGTGGCTCAGAAGAGGTGAGCTCCCTTCTATCATCATCAGTTGACTGTTTCTGGACTGGCAAGTGAATAGCCAGTGGCTTAGAGGACTGTAATGCCTGTGGTTCGTATTACGTATTTCTGGAATACGTGTACGTATTTATTCTTGTATTGCATGATTCCTTGTTTAGTTTTCTTCATGGCTTAGCTTGGTTTATTCTTGGCCCGGGTTGGCTTGGTTCGGTTGGGATTGTTTTGGTTCATCATGAACCATGGATAAACCCCCCTACCTACCACCACCTTTGATATTTATTGCCATTTCTTCTTTCTCTCTCTTCATTACTCATCTTCTTCTTCCCCATTACTTCCTTACCTACCAAAGAGAGGGAGAGAGAGGTCTAGACAAGTGCACCTTGCCACCACTTGAGAACTACTTTTTATTTGTCCATTAGCTAGATTAGGCCATGGTGATCAACATCAGAACTTGATATTTTGTGATTTGGAGTCTCCATTATTCTAGATCTAAGTTTCTTCTATTTTCGGTTTTGCATGGTTTTGATCTATTTAAGTTGTATTTTTATGGGTTTTGATGTTCTTATGTTGGAGAGAATTGAATTTCACCCAAGATAGAACTTTACAAAGTTGGATTTGGACTTATTTTGACCAAGTTATGGACTTTTGAAGCTTTGGGTTCAACCCATGGAGTTCTTGTTGTTTGGAGAAGACAGTGAGCAGTGCACGAGCTTTTTAGCTTGTGCCACTGAGTTACGTGCGCTCTTTAGCGTAGCGCAGTCCCCATACGCTGCCTTTTAGGAGCGTATGTCTCGCATACGCTCGCTTGCTTGACAAGGAGTCGTATGGAGTCCATATGCTGCCTTTTGGGAGCGTATGTCTCGTATACGCTCGCTTGCTTGACAAGGAGTCGTATGGAGTCCATACGCTGCCTTTTGGGAGCGTATGTCTCGCATACGCTCGCTTGCTTGACAAGGAGTCGTATGGAGTCCATACGCTGCCTTTTGGGAGCGTATGTCTCGCATACGCTCGCTTGCTTGACAAGGAGTCGTATGGAGTCCATACGCTGCCTTTTGGAAGCGTATGACTTGCATACGCCTGACCTGAGCGTAGCTTGCACTGAGCGTATGACCTGAGCGTATGGCCTTTGGCTGACTTGGTCTTATGTCAGCGTGTCAGATTTGGTTTTATTTTCCCTAAGCTTGGCTCTTCTATAGCCCTGTATATTGATATTTTATTAGATATTTTACGCCCATTTTATATCCTTACGCCTTTTGTCATGAACTTGATAATCACGAATTTATGTAATATGTTTGGAAAGGATAACTGAGCCTGACACGATAGTGACCCGTAGGGGTGCACTCCTGACATGAGTAACCTGACATGACCTGATAGTGGCCCGTCGTGGCGCACTCCTGACAAGTACACTTGGCATGATAACCTGACATGATTTTCTTGATAGTTGTTGCGACGGCTGCTTGACATGACATGACCTGTATAATAACCTGGACACCGTGGACGATTGTGCTTGTATAAATAAACCAGTCCTGTCTTGCATCATGTCTAGGATGGGACTCCTGAGTACCACGGTCAGGAGTACCTACTAAAATGGACTAAGATTAATAACTAGATTAATACTTTAGTCATGACGAGATTTTCCAGCTACAGGCAATCCCGTCACCTGGGCACGCCTTGGGATCTGTAGCCTGCCGTCGAGTAGGGCACATTTCCAGCACACTGTCATGTGTTGCACCCTTCAAGCTACCTAAGGGTACATTCGTTTTCTGGACGATGTACCCACCTGAATTCAACTCTAATCTTTTAACCCGGGTAACATGGATGGTCTGCAGGGCTTGTGGCTGTGGAACAATCTTACTGCATCTTGTTAGTAATTAGGCTTGTGACAACCCTAGTTAGTTAAAGTATCGAGCCGTAATTCTTGCTTGGCCGTGAAGTGATTGGATGGAGTCTAACCAGTCTAGTCTTGCCCTGATCCTGTTCCAGATTATTGAATGACCAGAATGCTTGTATTTATTTTACCGATAAATGGTGAGAATTCCAAGTTCGGTTCAGACGAAGGGTTACAGCCCCGGTCCTTGTTTGGTTTACGGGTTGTAACCTGGTTATCTGAATAGTTCCATGGTTATCTCGTCGTATATCATCCTGGTGTATTTTCTTTATTTTCAGTTCTTACTTTTAATTATATCTTGTGCTGATTGCTGGTTTTAGTTCTTAAGTGAAGCTTCCTTTGTGGCACTTGCTCTTTCTGGGGTCTGACCCAGCTGGTTTTGTGTGGCCAGATTTCGGAGCAGCTCCAGAGGATCTACCGACCTTCCAGCCAGATGGTGGCCACTAGACGAAACCCTGGCAATGAGTGGGTTATTTTTGGCTCTCCCACTCTATTGTAAAAATATTCTTTTAAGGCGTTTAGCCGACGAGCACCTGTTTAGCTCGGTTGCACTTACTTATTGTCTGCCTACGGGCTGTAACATGATTAACAGATCCTAGGGTTGATCATGTATGACTAAACTCTTGCTAGTCCTGACATTTTGTAACGACTAGCTTCATGATCAACTGAATATGTAATATTTGGGACGCCTTACTATTGTATATTTAATGATCATGCATCTTGTGACTTTTACTTACTTGCTTGTGATTGAGACACTAGGCTTGTTCATGACCTTAAGAGACTGTTGGCTTATAGATAAACCCTCATGTATCTAGACAGCCGTGACCGTATAGCGAGATGGATTCCATTTCATATACGTAGCTGGCTATGTCTGCCCCCGCTCTCCAGTATTCTGGTTCTGGGGCGTGACATGGTTTAAGTGGTGGCCCATACAGGTCTTATAAATCAAGATATGTGAGGGTTTACCGAATAGATGTCTCAATCAGTATTCGTCCTTGACCTCTGCTCGTATCTTCTGAATCCCTGGATTCTTGTCCTGATCATATGCTTGTATCGTTGATCTGTCCTGGTCCTTCCTTATTGTTCCCTATGTCATCTTCTTCAGCGGCATTGTTCGTGGTCCTACCGACCAGCAAGGCGGAGCACCTCCCGCGGACCAGCAGCAACCTGGAGATCAAGCCCAGCATTCCGGAGTAGCCTCCAGAGTCGTGCCTTCTGGCGGAGAGCCACCAGTCCAGCCAGTTCAACCTGTAGAACATGATGACGGCACTTTGGTAGGACTCGTCAGGACTTGATAGCTTTCCAAGACCAGCGTGGAGATGCCTTGCACCAGGCAGTGACGGATGCTTTGACCCGGGGTGGTCATCAGGGTAACATCGCGGCCAACAGCTTCAAGCGCTTGAACCCTCCATTCTTCGACGGTAGTGAAGATGCTATCGCAGCAGATGCGTGGCTCCAGGACACAGAGGTGATTCTAGAAGCAGCCAGGACCCCAGAGGACGAGAAGGTGGCCGTTGTGCGCCTGCAGTTATTAGATCTTGACCGCAGCTGGTGGGCAGCGTAGGCCGTTGGATTAGCAGCACCTATTACTTGGGCAGTATTCCGGGAGAGATTCCAGACCAAGTATTTCGATGCCGTGGCTCGGTATGATCTGCAGACGAGGTTTACCAATCTGAAGCAAGGAGGCAGAACGGTCGACGGATATGCGGCCGAGTTTTCCAGACTCAGTCGGTTTGCTCCCACCTTGGTGGCAACCGAGTATGATAGAGCCCAGCGATTCCAGCAGGGACTTCATCTGGAGATCTTGTTGGCAGTGGAGCAATTTGAGCATCAGACTTTTGATGCAGTCTTGAGAGCAGCTAGGAGGCATGAGTATACCTCCCAGAGAATAGTAGACAGGGCCGGGGGTCGGAAGAGATCTCAAGGCCAGATGAATCAGTCTTCAGCACCAGCCCCGGCAGCCAGGGCCTTGACTATTGGAGCTCCGAGGCGAGGGGCCTCAGTAACGTCGGTTCAGCATTCAACCCCGACGCACCCTCAGCAGCAGAAGCAGAAGCAATCTTCCGCAGTGGGCTGTTCTTATTGTGGGAAGCCAGGCCATGTGGTGGCAGAATATCGCAGGGCACAGGGATTGTGTCTGGCTTGTAGAGCACCAGACCATAGGGTTGGATCCTGCCCGAATAGGGGTGGTTCATCATCGTCCAACCTTTCTAGCTCTTCGGTGAGAGGACCAGCTCCGGTCCAGCAGCAGCAGTATCCATTGCCGAGGCCCTTGCCGCCTCAGACCCAAGTGTTCCAGCAGCAGAACCCCCAGCAGTATGCACAAGTCCAAGCCCAGAGTCAGAGCAGGCAGCGAGGATTTCAGCAGAGGGGACCAGCACCCCGAGGGCACGGTCAGGCTATGGTGATGACTGTGGAGGAAGGATTGGCACCAGGAGAGGTAGTGACAGGTACTATTCTCGTCAACTCCTTTCCAGCTTCAGCTTTATTTGATTCTGGTGCATCGCATTCATTTATGTCTGCACGATTCGCGACACGGATAGGATTGGAGCCCGAGTCATTATCAGTAAGGCTTAATATACTTACTGGTAACGGACTTGTGGGAGTAGATAGAGTGTTTTCCTCGTGTCGGATCGTAGTTAGCGGTAGGGAGTTCCTCGCTAGATTGATAGAGTTTCCGATGGTCGATTATGATGTGGTCCTAGGGATGGATTGGTTGAGAAACCAGTATGCTAGAATAGACTGCCATATTGGTAGGGTTGTTTTTAGCATTCCAGGAGAGCCGAAGTTTTTTTTATCTCGAGGTGAGGTTGAGCCTTCTCCTCCAGTATTGCGGATGGCAGTAGCAGCAGTTCAGTTGCCCAGGATAGTCGAGGAGTTTCCAGATGTTTTTCCAGAAGAACTTCCAGGTATGCCTCTGGAGCGGGAGATCGAGTTCACTATAGACTTGATTCCTGGGACAGCCCCAGTATCAGAGAGAGTCTACAGGATGGCGCCGTCAGAGTTGGAGATATTGTACAAGATGATTGAAGAACTTAGAACCAAGGGATTCATTCGTGCTAGTGGATCGCCTTGGGGAGCTCCGATGCTTCTTGTGAAAAAGAAGGATGGTACGTCCAGGTTATGTGTTGATTATCGTACCTTGAACTTAGTGACAATCAAGAACAGATACCCTCTTCCGAGGATAGATGACTTGTTTGATCAACTCAAGGGGGCTTCAGTATTCTCGAAGATTGATTTGCGCTCAGGTTATCATCAGATCAGAGTCAGAGAGCAGGACATCCTGAAGACAGCTTTTAGATCGAGATATGGGCATTGGGAATTCCTTGTTATGCCTTTTGGAGCAACCAATGCGCCGGCAGTATTCATGGACCTCATGAATCGCATCTTCATGCCTTACTTGGATCAGTTTGTGATTGTGTTCTTGGATGACATTCTGGTCTACAGCAAGAGTGAGGCGGAGCATGAGCAGCATCTCCGTATAGTTCTTCAGATCCTCAGAGAGCACCAGTTATATGCCAAGTTCAGTAAATGCGAGTTCTAGCTCGATCGCATTTCGTACTTGGGCCATATCATCACTCGAGGAGGAGTAGAAGTGGATCCCCAGAAGATTGTGGCTATTGAGTCATGGCCAGTGTCCAGCACAGTTGCAGAGGTTCGTAGTTTTCTTGGATTGGCCGGCTATTACCGACGATTTGTTCCAGACTTTGCTCGGATATCAGCACCATTGACCCAGTTGACCCGCAAAGATGCGCAGTTTGCTTGGACAGCAGAGTGTCAGAGTTCTTTTGAGCAGTTGAAGCGAGGCCTGATAATAGCTCCTATTCTCACGCTTCCAGATGGGACCGGAGGATTCTCAGTGTACTGTGATGCTTCAGGCAGAGGTTTAGGATATGTTCTGATGCAGCATGGGAAGGTAATAGCTTATGCGTCACGAGAACTTCGTGATCATGAGAGAAATTACCCAACCCATGACTTGGAGCTGACAGTAGTGGTGTTTGTACTTAAGTTGTGGAGGTACTACTTGTATGGAGACAGGGTGGAGATTTTTACCGACCACAAGAGCCTGAAGTATGTTTTCATCCAGAAGGATCTTAACATGCGTCAGAGAAGGTGGCTGGAGCTTCTTGTGGATTATGATGTCAACCTGCAGTATCATCCTGGGAAGGCGAATGTCGTAGCAGATGCATTGAGCAGGAGAGCGGGAGTTTATTTTCTAACAGCACAGCTAGAATTGTTAGCACATCTTCAGAAGATGGGTATAGAAGTTGTTCTCCCTTCCAGTGTGGCCTTGATGGCCAGTATGCAAGTTCAGTCTACTATAGTCGAGAGGATCCGGATGGCACAGTCGGCAGATTCCAAGCTTCAGCGACTCAGAACAGAGTGTGAGGCAGGACGAAGACCAGAGTTATGCATTCATGAGGATGGTACACTTCGACATGGTAAGCGTCTTTGTGTACCCAACGGAGATATCCGGCAGGAGATCATGTCAGAAGCGCACAGTTCGCAGTATTCCATCCATCCCGGCAGTACGAAGATGTACCGTGATATCCGACAGCATTTCTGGTGGAATGGCATGAAGCGGGAGATAGCTCGGTTTGTCTCTCGGTGTTTGGTTTGCCAACAAGTTAAAGCCGAACATCAGAGACCGGCTGGACTTCTTCAGCCCTTACCGATTCCAGAATGGAAGTGGGAGCATGTGACCATAGATTTTGTGACTGGACTACCTAGATTCCCAGCTGGTAGAGATGCTATCTGGGTTATAGTTGACAGACTCACGAAAGTGGCTCACTTTCTTCCATTCAGAGTTGGTCAGTCGACGGCTCAGTTAGCAGAGATGTACCTCAGGCAGATTGTCAGATTGTACGGTGTGCCAGTCAGTATCACCTCGGACCGAGATTCAAGATTTACGTCGCACTTTTGGCGTAGCTTGCAAGAGAGTTTGGGAACTCATCTCCAGTTCAGTTTGGCATATCACCCGCAGACAGATGGCCAGTCGGAGCGCACGATCCAGACTCTTGAAGACATGTTACGGTCTTGCACACTTGACTTCGGTGGTTTATAGGAAGATCACTTGCACCTGGTGGAATTCTCCTACAATAACAGTTTCCAGGCCAGTATCCAGATGGCACCGTTCGAGGCACTGTATGGTAGGAAGTGCAGATCCCCGCTAGCCTGGGATGATGTTGGAGAGAGACAGATGCTCGGTCCAGAAATAATTGCCCAGACAGTTGAAGTGGTCAGGCGAGTCAGAGATCATCTTCGAGTTGCCCAAGACCGCCAGCGCCAATGGGCCGATTCTCATCGGCGCCCTCTCGAGTTTTCGGTCGGCGATCATGTATTCCTGAGGATTTTGCCTAACCGTGGCGTCATTCGTTTCGACGTACGGGGCAAGCTTAGTCCTAGGTATATAGGACCGTTTGATATTTTGGAGCGAGTAGGAGATGTGTCTTATCGTCTCGCTCTTCCGCCGTCGCTAAGCGAGGTGCATGACGTGTTCCATGTATCCCAATTACGACGGTATATTCCGGACCCGAGCCACATCCTGGATCATTCGGAATTGGTTGTTGGTACCAACCTTTCGTATGAGGAGAGGCTCGTGTCTATATTGGACCGGAGAGAGAAGATCCTCAAGAACAAGACTATCAAGTTAGTCCGAGTTGCTTGGGGTCATCACTCTTTGGGGGAGTCAACGTGGGAGCGTGAGGATGATATTCGATCACGATATCCCGACTTGTTTGACTCGTGAGGTATAATGTCTTTCTTATGCCTCATGCCTTCGATTCCTTGCTTGAATGAATGATTGTCTGCCTAGTTATAGCTTGCATGTGATTAATATAGCTTGTCATTGCACCTCTAGCCTCTTGATTTAATTCTGAGGACGGAATTCTTTTAAGGTGGGTAGAGTTGTAATGCCTGTGGTTCGTATTACGTATTTCTGGAATACGTGTACGTATTTATTCTTGTATTGCATGATTCCTTGTTTAGTTTTCTTCATGGCTTGGCTTGGTTTATTCTTGGCCCGGGTTGGCTTGGTTCGGTTGGGATTATTTTGGTTCATCATGAACCATGGATAACCCCCCTACCTACCACCACCTTTGATATTTATTGCCATTTCTTCTTTCTCTCTCTTCATTACTCATCTTCTTCTTCCCCATTACTTTCTTACCTACCAAAGAGAGGGAGAGAGAGGTCTAGGCAAGTGCACCTTGCCATCACTTGAGAACTACTTTTTATTTGTCCATTAGCTAGATTAGGCCATGGTGATCAACATCAGAACTTGACATTTTATGATTTGGAGTCTCCATTGTTCTAAATCTAAGTTTCTTCTATTTTTGGTTTTGCATGGTTTTGATCTATTTAAGTTGTATTTTTATGGGTTTTGATGTTCTTATGTTGGAGAGAATTGAATTTCACCCAAGATAGAACTTTGCAAAGTTGGATTTGGACTTATTTTGACCAAGTTATGGACTTTTGAAGCTTTGGGTTCAACCCATAGAGTTCTTGCTGTTTGGAGAAGACAGTGAGCAGTGTACGAGCTTTTTAGCTTGTGCCACTGAGTTGCATGCGCTCTTTAGCGTAGCGCAGTCCCCATACGCTGCCTTTTGGGAGCGTATGTCTCGCATACGCTCGCTTGCTTGACAATGAGTCGTATGGAGTCCATACGCTGCCTTTTGGGAGCGTATGTCTCGCATACGCTCGCTTGCTTGACAAGGAGTCGTATGGAGTCCATACGCTGCCTTTTGGGAGCATATGTCTCGCATACGCTCGCTTGCTTGACAAGAAGTCGTATGGAGTCCATACGCTGCCTTTTGGAAGCGTATGACTTGCATACGCCTGACCTGAGCGTAGCTTGCACTGAGCGTATGACCTGAGCATATGGCCTTTGGCTGACTTGGTCTCATGTCAGCGTGTCAGATTTGGTTTTATTTTCCCTAAGCTTGGCTCTTCTATAGCCCTGTATATTGATATTTTATTAGATATTTTACGCCCATTTTATATCCTTACGCCTTTTGTCATGAACTTGATAATCACGAATTTATGTAATATGTTTGGAAAGGATAACTGAGCCTGACACGATAGTGACCCGTAGGGGTGCACTCCTGACATGAGTAACCTGACATGACCTGATAGTGGCCCGTCGTGGCGCACTCCTGACAAGTACACTTGGCATGATAACCTGACATGATTTTCTTGATAGCTGTTGCGACGGCTGCTTGACATGACATGACCTGTATAATAATTTGGACACCGTGGGCGATTGTGCTTGTATAAATAAACCAGTCCTGTCTTGCATCATGTCTAGGATGGGACTCCTGAGTACCACGGTCAGGAGTACCTACTAAAATGGACTAAGGTTAATAACTAGATTAATACTTTAGTCATGACGAGATTTCCCAGCTACAGGCAATCCCGTTACCTGGGCACGCCTTGGGATCTGTAGCCTGTCGTCGAGTAGGGCACATTTCCAGCACACTGTCATGTGTTGCACCCTTCAAGCTACCTAAGGGTACATTCGTTTCCTGGACGATGTACCCACCTGAATTCAACTCTAATCTTTTAACCCGGGTAACCTGGATGGTCTGCAGGGCTTGTGGCTGTGGAACAATCTCACTGCATCTTGTTAGTAATTAGGCTTGTGACAACCCTAGTTAGTTAAAGTATCGAGCCGTAATTCTTGCTTGGCCGTGAAGTGATTGGATGGAGTCTAACCAGTCTAGTCTTGCCCTGATCCTGTTCCAGATTATTGAATGACCCGAATGCTTGTATTTATTTTACCGATAAATGGTGAGAATTCCAAGTTCGGTTCAGACGAAGGGTTACAGCCCCGGTCCTTGTTTGGTTTACGGGTTGTAACCTGGTTATCTGAATAGTTCCATGGTTATCTCGTCGTATATCATCCTGGTGTATTTTCTTTATTTTCAGTTCTTACTTTTAATTATATCTTGTGCTGATTGCTGGTTTTAGTTCTTAAGTGAAGCTTCCTTTGTGGCACTTGCTCTTTCTGGGGTCTGACCCAGCTGGTTTTGTGTAGCCAGATTTCGGAGCAGCTCCAGAGGATCTACCGACCTTCCAGCCAGATGGTGGCCACTAGACGGAACCCTGGCAACGAGTGGGTTATTTTTGGCTCTCCCACTCTATTGTAAAAATATTCTTTTGAGGCGTTTAGCCGACGAGCACCTGTTTAGCTCGGTTGCACTTACTTACTGTCTGCCTACGGGCTGTAACATGATTAACAGATCCTAGGGTTGATCATGTATGACTAAACTCTTGCTAGTCCTGACATTTTATAACGACTAGCTTCATGATCAACTGAATATGTAATGTTTGGGACGCCTTACTATTGTATATTTAATGATCATACATCTTATGACTTTTACTTACTTGCTTGTGATTGAGACACTAGGCTTGTTCATGACCTTAAGAGACTGTTGGCTTGTAGATAAACCCTCATGTATCTAGACAGCTGTGACCGTATAGCGAGATGGATTCCATTTCATATACGTAGCTGGCTATGTCTGCCCCCGCTCTCCAGTATTCTGGTTCTGGGGCGTGACAAGGACTGAGGATGAGAGACTCGCCCTTTAACATGTATGATAAGGGTGTCTTTAGGCACTGCTTCTTGCTCTTCTTCAGTATCCAGAGACAACACCACCTTCATGAATTCATCCTTGTACATACGAGCATCGTTGCAGTATGCTCCGACGCCTTTGAAAGGATAGAGATCAGCAACCTCCTTTTGAACCTCTCCATTGTCATCGACATATTTGAAACATTGATGGAGAGTTGAAGGAACAATGTTATGCTCATGCAGGAATGGTCTCCCCAACAAAGCATTATAAGAACAACCATGATTGTCAATGATGTAGAAGGTCACCTTTGTGCGAAGATTGCCTATTTGGAGTTTTAGGCGAATCTTGCCCAGAGGCTCACTCCTTCCCTGGTTGAATCCGAGGATGGTGGTGATTGTACTGGAAAGACTATGCACTGGGATCTTCAATGCATCCAACATTGTCTTCGACATGATACTGAGAGCAGACCCTGGATCTATCAGAATACGATCGACTTTCATCGAGTCGACATATCCTGTATAGTACAAAGGACGGTCGTGCCTATTGTCTTCCATCAGCATGTCATCCTGAGTGAAGGTTATGTTTGGAATTAACTCCAACACACTATGACAATGTAGGCAAGAAACTGGCTCTGTTGTAGGCTTCTTCAGAAGGGCTAGACAAGTTTCAGCTTGCATGAGAGCCTCACTTAGAGTTTCTCGAGTCTCTTTGGAAAGACGCAAAAGCTCGAAGATGGACAGCCTGGCCGGTGTATTGGCTAATTGAGCCAAAATGTCGAAGTTGTAAGGCTTCTCAAGTCCGGAAGGAGATGACTTCTTCAAAGGTTTGTCAAAGCGGACTTGTTGTTTACCTTGTACAAGGGATACTTGAGGAGATACTACCCCAGTCCTGCGTTGACAGGTACCGACGATGCTATGATTTCAGGACTTGCAGTAGGTACAGTGGTGGTGTAGCATGTTATGCCACAATGATAGAATGCATACTGGCGACCATTTCAGCCATGGTCTTCAGTTTGTCTTCTAGTACAGCAATTCGTTGTTCCTGATTTGCAGAAGTTGAAGCATCTGGATCTTCATTGACAACATAAGCTGTCACTTCTCTTGGTACAGTGGAAGACACTGTCTGTTCAGAGCTTTCGCTGTATGCATCATAGTCGGAGAAAGAGTCGTCTCTCGAATGAGAAGTAAGAAGATGACCCGAAGGATCTTGAAGAAGATTTCTTTGACCGATTGTATCTCGGCTTCGGGATCGGGTATGTCGAAATACTCCTTCAGAAGATTCCTGAAGTGAATCTAAATACCGCTGGCTGGGCTTGCGAGGTTTGCCGTGCTTGGAGCACTTTCTACCCCCAGTGTCTCGAGAGGTCATGTTGACAGAAGCGTACAAGACTTCGTCTTTATTTTCTGATATAGGTTCGGATTGTGCAAAAGTCAAACGATCGAAGACAGATCGTTTTGTTATTTGACAACAACATTGGATGATGACTTTGTGATTGCAATGATGATCTGATGATTGAACTGGAGGTGTCGAGACGTTGTCCCGCTTTTGCCTGAGATGTTCCCGGAGATCAAAAGATTGAGGGATCTGTTCTTTGACAATATTCGGAACATGGTTCCGGTTCTTCAGATGTTTTATCCCTTGAGTGTACAGGGAAGTGCTCACTTCATTAGCATAGGTGTCGGGATTTTTGACCCTGGAAACTTGCTTCTGATGATGTTTGGTCTTCGGCATTGGCTGTTTGCGTTTTACCGAAGTTGGTCTATTGAGATAAGTTCTTAGATCAGCAAATTCACCCCCAGGGATTTCTGTTTGAGACACCAGCAATTTTCTCTATTTCGATCGGGATATCTTGAGAGTTGGGAGATCTTGGAATTCTGCTACCGGGGTAGGCAGAATACCTCTTTGATCAGTACCAGTTCTCTTGACATGAAGGAAAGAAGAACCGTTGTTTGAAGGAGTTCTTGTACTGACTGGTGCCGAGGCACGTTCAGGTTGATCTTCTACGTTAAAAACCGAGAAAGATTGAGAAAAGACCAAAGGGCCTTTTCCTTTGTTTTGTGAAGAAGGGTTAGCTAAAGAGCGTTTCCCTCTGTTGTCTTCCAAGTCATGAGACGAGGAAGTTTGATAAAAGACCAACGGGCCTTTTCCTTTGTTCTGAGGAGGAGGAGGAATAGCCAAAAGACTACCCCCAGTGGATTGCGCAAGAGCAACAGAATGAAGAAGAGCAGGACTTTTCTCCTTGCTGTGAGAAGAGGAGAGTTTAGCCAAAAGGCTGTCATTCTTGGACTGCGCTGGTACAGTTTGCGCACTGGCTGGTTGCGCAGGAGTTCTGACAGATGGCTTTTTAGTTCTGGCCACAGAAACTGTGGTTTGCACATTAGGAGTTCTGGCCACAGAGTGTTTGGGATGCACTCTGGTTACTGGAGTAATGGACTACGCAGGCAAAGTTGCAGCCAATTGTGCTAAAGACAGAGGAGTCTTGCACTTTGACAGGGCAGCATAGGAAGTAGCTTGTGCACTGGCCATAACAGACTACGTATGAGTTGCAGAGGCAAATTGTGCGACAGAAGAGACTTTGGACTGTGCAACAGTCTTGGTGGCAGAATCAGCAGATGGCGCAGCAGTCTTGGAGGCAGAACGGACGGACTGCGCAGCAGTCTTACTTGCAGACTGAACAGACTGTACAGCAGTCTTGCTGGCAGACTGCGCAACAGCAGGGGTAACAGACTGTGCAGCAGTCCTGGGAACCCACACTGGGCGCACTTTGCTCGTGACAGAAGTGGTTGCAGCGTGAGGGGTGTTCTTGGAGTTGATCATGGCTTCATAGGCCGTCTGGTTGACCTTTACAACCAGCGTCTTCTGCGTCTTTCCGATAGACGCCACGTCACATTGAGTTGTCACTTCCTCGTCGGAGGAGAAAGTCGTCCCCAGCAGAGTCGCCATTTTGTTTGCAAAAACAAAAGTATGAACTTTATTTCAACAAACTTTGTAAAGAGATTACAAGAATTCTGGAAAAGTACAACTGTAGGAATCCAATCTAGAAGACGATTGCTTTATCCCTTGGACGATGTGAACTTTGAAGACGATAGCCTCGGAAGTTGAAGGCAAAAGCCTCGAAAGAATGCAGCAGCACTTGGGCAAGAACTCCTAAACTCTCTGATATTTCTGAACTTTATGTCTGATCCCCATAAATGAAGACTTGAAACTCTATTTATAGAGTTCTGGAAATAACTAACTTTTAGTTATTCTGAATGGCGCAAGTTGGATTGCGCATGGACTGGCTTGCGCAGCATCAGACTGCGCTGGCAGTTGTTAGATCGTGGGCCAACTGTCTTGGACACATGGCATCTCTTGATTGAATTGCGCATGATCGTGTGCAGACGGTTGCCACGTAGTGAGCTATTGATGGCATGAATACCACGTGTACTTTTGTCAGTTTTCATAATGAAGTACGCCATATGAGTTGTGCTGACTTTAGATTGCGCGAGGATGGACTGCGCAACAGATTGCCTAGCCGATTGTGCTGCCAGTTGTCCTCGAGCGCCGTGCTGCACAATAAACAAATAGTCGCCTCGTTCTCCGCGCTGTCAATTATCAGAAGATTTGATTTTGTCAGGTAATGATGACAAGGCCACGTCAGCTTTGTGCAGTTGAGAGTGAGCACAGTCCGATATACGCAATCTGAATGCTGCACAATCTGATGTCTGCGCAGTTCATTTAAATGATGCATTTCTTGATTTTCATGACTTTGTTGATGGGTGCAACTTGATTTTTAGGACCTACAGCAGAGCACCTTGCAAAGGAATTCACTTCATCCTAGAGATGGACTCTACCGATCCCCCGCCTTGGTTCGCTCTAACTATGCACGAAGTTCTTTTATTCAGGGAGTTCCATTGCTCTGACGATGCACGATGAAGTAATTTGCCTCAAAGAGTCATCCAACGGTTCCTTTGCTCTGACGATGCACGATGAAGTGATTTGTTCTGACGATGCCCGCACGCTGCTCACATTCAACTTTTTCTTGGTAGTAGGATTTTATGTAGTAGTTCAGACTTTCATATGTAAATAAAAGTCAAACTTTTTGTGGCTTTGACAATGTAAATGTAATTCAAAAATAATATAAAAGACAGGGCAGACCAGACGTTATAAAAGACAGAAGTTCCTTACCCAAAAATGATTTTATTAGAAAAGACAGAGCAGACCAAACGAAAAAGGTTTCTGTCAACTGTCCTCCGTCGATATAAAACAGAGAATAGCCATTCTCCGTTTAATTTGAAACGGAGAATGATCATTCTCCGAGTTAATTAAAACGGAGAATGGCCATTCTTATGGGTTTTAACACTGGGAATGACATTCTCCGTGTAATTTAACACGGAGAATGTCATTCTCCGTTTCAAATTAAATAGAGAATAGCATTTCTCAATCGTTTTAATACTGGAAATGGTATTCTCCGTCTAATTCAATACGGAGAATAGCATTCTCCGTTTCAAATGACAGGGAGAATGTCATTCTCAGTCTTATTCAACTTTATCTTGGTAGTAGGATTTTATGTAGTAGTTCAGACTTTCATATGTAAATAAAAGTCAAACTTTTCGTGGTTTTGACAATGTAAATGTAATTCAAAAATGATTTTATTATAAAAGACAGAGCTTATAAAAGACAGAAGTTCCTTGCCCAATTACATAATTACATTGTTGTTTTACAATGTTATTGCTAGGTTCGTGTTACATATTCGCTTGAAAGCAACTTCTTAGCCCATACCAACCTCATCATTATAATCTTCAGGTGAGTGTCATCGTCATTTTCTTCCGGTATTTCGAAGGGAGTACTCATCAAGCTCATCATATAATACGCCATGTACAAGAGGCAGTTGAGTGCCTGTTGTTGTGGGCAATTTGGAAAACAATTCAGTACTTTGCTCTCATACTCCATCTTCGTCGGGCATCTTCCCTCATCATATCAACTTTTCTCCTGACGATAGGCTCTAAGGTCTTCTTCATTAATTTTGTATCCACCTTGCCCTTTTCGTACGTGGTTTGCCTCAAGGAGTTGTAGTGTGTCCATTCGTAAGAGATAAAGTTGAATGTGAGCAGAGTATAGTGTCTGATGGATACATTGAAGAGTGGGATGAATAGCAACTCTATGTCATCCTCCAAACCCATGACGAAGTCTGCTACATCTGTTTTGTAGTTTCAAAGACGCCGGCTTTTGCTTCTGGTACAATGGCGCGTTCAACGATGTTCTGTTTCCCAAAAACAAAATACAATATCATGAGGCTCATGTCTTGTGACCCTCAGTGTGACTTGGGTCTCTTGATGGAATGCTTGTACTATGTTATCTTGCGCATGTAACATGACACGATAGTGACCCGTCGCGGTGCACTCTTGACAAGTAACTTGACATAATAATTCTTGATGGTGGTCCGTCGTGACGCACTCTCGACATGATAAGTAATCTTGATAAGTGAACCTGACATGATAATAACATGATAGTGGCCCGTCGTGGCGCACTCCTGACAAGTATACCTGACATGATATTTCTCGAATTGCTGTTGTGACGGCTAACATGACATGACATGACAAGAATGAATGGCCTGGACACCGTGGATGATTGTGCTTGTACAAATGAACCACTCTCTCTCTCTCTCTCTCTCTCTCTATATATATATATATATATATATATATATATATATATATATATATATATATATATATATATATATATATATATATATATATATATATATATATATATATATATATAATATATATATATATATATATATATACATATATATATATATGTATATATATATATATGTATATATATATATATATATATATATATATATATATATATATATGTGTGAATACATGAATAGGTATAATATTGTTTAGGTATATATATACATAATATATATATATATATATATATATATATATATATATATATATATATATATATATATATATATATATATATATATATATATATAATATGTGAATACATGAATAGGTATATATATACATAATATGTGAATGCATGAATAGGTATAATATTGTTTAGGAAGTTGAATAAATATATTAGTATTTTTATATATATATATATATATATATAATATATATATATATATATCTATATATATATATATATATATATATATATATATATATATATATATATAATATGTGAATACATGAATAGGTATATATATACATAATATGTGAATGCATGAATAGGTATAATATTGTTTAGGAAGTTGAATAAATATATATATATATATATATATATATAGTCTAGAAGCCCAACAATCTTGAAAATATATTTTAAGAACTATTTATCATTTATCCAAAAGAAAATATAAATTTTAATAGCAAATGGTATGTATTATTTATAATAATTCTTTTTATAAAAAGAATACTTTTTTGGACAATTAAAATTTATTATGAAATATACGAAAGTATATATCTACACGGACGCCTTTGGACGCACCATAAGACTACACGAGCTATGGCTTGATTCGGGTCACGTTTGACGAGTTTAGCACAATCGAGTTTCCTAAAAGTCATAATATTAATAAATAATTAATCAAATCATCTATAGGGGTTAAGTTATAATTTGGCCTGGTTTTCCTAGTTAGGACACACTTATGGCTGGATCTTCCCTACCATGACTAATACACTAGTCAAGGCACGCCACTGCACTATCCGTGTCATGATTTCTAGTCATCTGGCACTCAAAACTCAACCGTGGCTAAAGTCATCTACTGTAATAATTATCTAATTAATCATTTATAAAATTCTAAAAATCGTAATTCAAATAAAATAAAATATATCAAAATTTTGGGAAGGGGGATTACAAGTCGACACATGCTAAGTTCAAGCTCTAGCTACCACTTCAACGTTAACCCGAGATGTGCTAATAAGGTTGTTCAGTCATTAGCACTTCATTCTTTATCTTTTAATCGATCTTCCTCCATTTATTTCTATAAGGAATAACCAATCTGTATTCTACACCATATCATACGAGTAAATATTGTATTTCTGACATTTAATGAATTGGTTTGTTTACAAAAAGAGAGAGAGGCTAAATTACAACTTGATACCATCAACAATTCGAGTTTGTCAACTTGATACCCTCAAGTTTGATATGTACTAACTTAATACCCTCCCTCAACTAATATTTTCAAATTGGTACCCTCCGTCATCCCAAATGTTAAGGGTCCGTTTGGATATGTTTTCTGAAATGTGGTTCTGAAAACAGTTTTCTGAAAGTAAGTTATAAAGTTTTTTTTTTTGAATATAGAGATTATAAATTTACATTTGGTTACTTTCATCTAAAAAATAAGTGTAGAAACAAAAGTTGAAGATCGTTTTGGTAAAATATTTCTAGAAAATTAATTTTTTAATAAAATTTGGTAAAATATTTATAATTATGGTATAAAAAAAAATCAGCACCCTTGTTATGTCCACCCGATACAAATTCTGTGTCAGCCGTGTGTTCGACCTCAGATCTGACTCCGACATGTCCACACATATTTTTTGTGTCAGATACAAGCACAACAAAAAATATCCTCTATAGAAAACCAAACTATTTCCCTGTGTCCCCGAGTCCAAACCCAAGGAGACAATACATGCCCTAACACCGTTGTCCTCAAGCTCGGATTCACCGTCCTCTAGCTCGGATCCACCATCCTCGAGCTCGAATCTGCAGTCCTCGAGCTCGACCCCTACCCTTGACCCCGCCGTCATCGCCAACCCCACCACCGTCCTTGTGCTTGAGGAGGACCTCGACACCTATAATCCTCGCCTACACTGTCATCGCCAACTCCACCGCCGTCCTCGTGCTTGACCCCTAACCCTCGCCTGCGCCATCGTCGCCAACCCCACCACCATCCTCAAGCTCGAGGAGGACCTCGACCCCTAAGGAGGAGATAGAGAGCAGAAGAGGAAGAGGGAGAGGGAGAGGGAGAGGGAGAGAGAGAGAGAGAGAGAGAGGACCTCTTCCTATTCCTCTTCCTCTTCCTGCTTGAAGGAGGAGATGGAGAGCGGATGAGGAAGAGGGAGAGAGAAGTGGCGAGAGAGAGAAGTGGTGGGGGTTTGGGTTGGGGTGGTCCCCGCCAAATTAGGAAAAAATGCATTCGTAAAACAGGTTTTTGTTTCAGTCTCAAAACTGTGTTTAAACGCATGTTTTGAGAAAAAAATTTGAACGTGTAAACAAAAAGTCGGCTGACAAACAAGTTTTAGAAATGTTTCTCCGTTTAAACTCAAAAAATTAAGTTTAAACGGAGAACCAAACATGCCCTAAGTTTTTCGTCAAATTTTCTTTTGACGAAATTGCCCCTTACACCTACCCCACACCCTCCCACCCCCGCGACCTCTCCACCCATCCGACGAATCCCCAACGACCTCCCTTCCTGCCCTGGCGACCCCCCGCACCCCCTCCCGCCCCGGCAACCCCCCCGCGACCCCCCCCCCCCCCTCTACGGTCGCGCGCAGCCCCCCTCCACCACCGGGCGCCACCCCCTCCCCGTCGCTGCCACACCACCGCCGTGCGCGTTCTGCCGACGATGACGACTGCTACTGTGGATGCTCGCGGCAGTGCAGTTCCCTCTGGCTGTCGGCGCCGGAGAAAGGGGAGGGACTGCCGGATAGAGAGGGGGGGTTGAGAAAGATATTTTTGTCATTTGCTAGTTCGGTTAAACCGTTTGGAGAGAGGGTATCAAGTTGATGTCTACCAAAGTTAAGGGTATCGTGTTGAACATTTGAAATAGTTGGGGGTATCAAGTTATAATTTAGCAAAAAAAAAAGTTGATCGATCCAATGGTAAAGGTTCATGGTCCAACCGGTTCATTGTGGTCTGATCCGGTCCGTAACTAGCTGTTCATGTTCAACCGGTCCAACCCTGCTTATTTATATATACTTGAACTTTTTCCACCGTCCCCAATTTATTTTTACTAGGGTTTCTCTCTACCCATCCCGAGAAAAACCGTATTTTCTTTTCTCACAGACTCAATTTCTAAGGTTTCTCTCTTCGATTTCTAGGGTTTACTCCCACAGCTTCCACCACCAAAACCATGAGGACGCGGAAAGCCGACACCCCCAAATCTGCGGCGGCCAAGAAGACGCCGCCGACTAAGAAGGCCTCTCCCGCCGCCGCGGCCTCCGCCTCGGCCTCGGTCGAGACCACGCCAAAGTCTACACCGAAGTCCGCGAAGACGACGAAGAAGTCCGCTTCCAAAGCGGCGGCGGCGGCGGCGGCGGCCACTCCGGCACCCGCGGCTTCGCCAGACACGAAACCCGAAATGAAAGGTAAGGATCAGAAACCTGCTATGCGCACAAGTGTTTGTGATTATGATTATGATGGTGTTTGTTTGGATTAGTGGAGGACACGGTGGCGGCTCCATCTCCGCTCGAGGAGAAGAAGCCGGCTGCAAAGAAGGCTGCCGGCAAGGCCAAGTCGCCGCTTGCTGCTAAAGCCGCTGCGACAGCGCTGGCGTCTGCATCTGCAGTGGTGGCCGCTCCTACGGAGGTGAAGGCAGACGTGACTACACATCCCACGGAGGTGAAGGCACAGGAGACTATCGAAGAGCCGCCCCCTCCCACAGAAGAAGAGCCTGAGGAAAGCAAAGAGGTCAAGGAGGAAGAGGTGGAGCCGGAAGAGGAACCAGAGGAAGAGGTGGAGCCGGAAGAGGAGCCGGAGGAAGAGGTGGAAGCAGAAGAGGAACTGGAGGAACTTCCCGAAGCTGATGCTGATGTTGAAGCTAATGTAGAGGAGGTTGCCATTGCCGGTGGTGTTGGAGAGGAGCAGATGCAGGAGGTTGCCGTAGAAGGTGACGAGGAGCGGACGGAGGGAGAGGATACCGAGAAAGAATCGGGGGAGGACCAGGAGAAGGCTCTAATGGAGGTGGATGAGCAGATGGAGATCTCTGATATGGCCAAGGCGAGGAAGATCAAGAAGGAGCAGGAGATTTTCGTCGGGGGTCTCGACCGGGATGCTGTGGAGGAGGATATCAAGAAGGTGTTTGAGAAGGTTGGAGAGGTCCTTGAAGTCCGTCTTCATAAGGATTTCGCTACTAGTAAGAACAAGGGTTTTGCTTTTGTCAAGTTTGCAAGCAAGGAGCTTGCGACGAAGGCGCTCGCCGAAATGAAGAACCCTGTGGTGAGATATGCTAATATCTTATTTTTCGTTTCATGTACATATAATGACCCAAAATAGGTATAATTAATTGAAGCACTCTTATAAATGTTTAACTTATGCTGTTGATATGATTCTGCTACCAGAACTATTCTAGTCTCAGAACAAAGGTAGTTGAGTAGTTGCTATTGCTAGATCATGAGCGTATGGATTGATGCTAATCATTGTATTTAGCAATCATGCTAAGCTGGTTGGACGTTTGTATTATAATGTTTTACTATAGTATCGTCTGGATGAGATCAGTTGTGTCTCCCTCCGTTTTTAATGAATTATTTCTCTTATCTTATATACTTCTGGTTTCTGCTTGGTTCCATACTTGTCTAGGTTTTTTTTGCATGTTCTGCTATTTCCAGAGGTGTCTTGTTAGTGCGTTGTCCCTACCTATGATAGCGTTATAAATTTGGTTAAGGAAAGGTTATAATTTAGTCAAGCTTCTTGTTTTTGTATCCTTCTCGATACAGAGTTGTGCTATAGCAGTGATGCTATGCAAATTGGAAAATGCGAAGGCGCTAGACAGGGTGTTTAGGCCCCCTCGAGATTAGGTGCAAGGCCTGGGGCATAAGTTTTTTGGATATTGGATTTATGTCTAAAAACTTATAATAATATTTAAAAATAATGAACAAAATAAGTGAAAATGATCAATAATAAAACATTAGTTAAGAATATGATCCAAATTCTAAGACAATTATCAAAAAGACTACAACCATTCTTTAGGAGTCATAAGAGAAGATTAAAATGTTTCACAAATTAAGAAAATAAGTACTTGTTGATTACCAAGAAATAAAAAATGTAGCTGCCAACTCAAAAGTATCAAAATAACAAATTTGAAGAATCCAAGTCTTGCTCATCCACTAGTGATTAGATACGTAGCAACACAAAAGTTGAAAAAGGAAAGGAGATGAAGAGAAAAAGAGTTGAAGAAATACCCAAATTGAGGATCTTGATGATCTGATTGTATATCTCGAGGGAGTGAGACTTTGTAGCTTAAATAGAGAGAGGAAGAATAGGTTTTGATATCGTAGCCGTTGGTGGGTAGAAGAGAATTTTGTAAAGATCTAGGGTTGTCATGAGTGGGTAAGTGAGTAGCTGGGCCATTTGTTATAAACCACAACCCGAAAAAAAACTTCTATTGGGTTTAATTTTTTCACATGGAGTGTTAAAAATGTACCCCTCTTATGTAAAAAACGCACACCCCCAAAAGTATGCCTCCTAGGCTTATTGTTTAATTAAATAAGTCCTCAGACTTTTTTGGGATGCCACGGGGTGAAACACTACCCGGAACAAGTCCCATGAAGTTTTTTAAAAACATTGGTTGACGATGAAGTAGCTCTTTCTTGGGAGTAGTAGATGTGTATAGTAACGCATGTGATGTTGAATTTAAGTTGCAGTCCTTAGGTCCTAACTTTTTCTTCCTTATCCTTCTTGAAGTAGGTTGTTCTCAACAGTGACACCATCTCTATGTAAGAAAGTTGGGTTGATGATTATATGTGAATTTTGTGTAGCACTCTTCTTGAGAAGATAGACATCTATGATATGACCAAAGGTTTCCCTTGATTACTTGGACTTCTGACAGTACACAACTTCTATTGAAACCCAAAGCTATAAAGTGTCAACTATCCAAATGGTAATTGTTCTTAGGTTTATAGAAAGACATACAACGACAAACTTAGTTCCGTCCTCCAGCACTGACCTGACCCTCTCGGCCTCTCTCGGTGGAAAAGAGATTAGATGTAGACGGTGAATGTATGTTTCATTTAAAGATTTTCTTGAGTATGGACATATATAGTAATGAATAAAGTTTCCTTGATAATTGTAAAAACCTCTACATCACTCAAGCTTTGTTGTACCCCACATTCTAAATGGTTCAAGTTTCTCTTGCTTACCATTAAGTTTTTAACACACTAGTTGAAGGTATTTTATCACTTCCTTATTTCTGTTGATTGACAATGTTCTGTTGAAATTCTCTACACATTCACTCTCCTCTATGAACATATAGGGATTCTCCTCTATGAACAATAGGGAATCTGTCAATGATTGAGTTAAACCATTTATGTTCATCTATACCTTTTGTGATCACTTATCAACAAATAATATATGGCTCTGAGAGGCCAGATTGAAATGTTAATTGTTTTTTATCTTGCACGTCTAAATACAAGAGCTTAACAAGATTTCTTCTAAGAAGCATTGTATTGACCACATTTAGGATTCAATATGGATAAGGCATGACAAATCTGTAAAAATAGGGCAAAAAAACATGACTCTTTTTTTGCTTGTTGGTTTATTAACTGAGAGAACCCAATTGCATGTAATTCTAACTGAGTTAAAAGTAAACCTATGCAAAAGTAAAACAAGTCAACAACCGTGTCATGTTAGACACACCTCAGGTAAGTTATGTACAAGCCTCCATCCGGTATTGCATGCCATGGAATAACATTGGACACAGATTTGAAGTGTTGAGGTTGTGTAAAGTGCTCTACTTTCTGACATGTAGCAGAGATGGCACATGTTTGGAACTGTTGATGCTTCCTACAATTTCATCTATTGATTGGTCATTCTCATTGTGAATTCAACATTCACGATGATCTTTTGAAGTCCCATATGCTGAAATTGACCATTCACATTGTTTTGGTTTCTATCTATTTTCAACCCTAAGGATGGTCTGATGGCATGCTGATAATTACATAAAGCTTCTTTCCTTTTGGTTTTGAACATAATCTGCCTTCTGTCAGCAGTTTATCATAGTTTGTTTTACCTGAAGTTGTGCTTACTGTTGGTTGAAAGTTATCTGAAACCCATTTGCTTGCAATTCATCTCTGTAGGCTGAAAAGATTATAAAAATAAATTATTACATACTCTACCTACCCCCCATGGTGGACCCAGGATTTTTTTTTTTTGTAAATTTTTTTTGGGTTGGGGGGGTGGTGGTGGTGGTGGTGGTGAAATTACCTTCTAGCCAAAAAAAACGAATTAAGGCAAAAAATGAGACGAGAGAATTGAACTTCAGACCTCTTAGTTAAATACCCATTTACTTACCAACTAAACACGCATTCAATTGTGATTTTTCTCATATAGCTTTAAGTAAATACCAGCAGAATTAAAAATATATTGCTTGCCACCGAAATTCAGCCCCCCTCCCCCACCCCTATTTGTGATCCTCGTGTGATTTTGAGGATTTGTACATGTAGTTAATATTCTGATTCAGTACCTTATTTTTCCTCAGATCCGTGGGAAGCGCTGTGGCATAGCACCCAGCGAAGACAATGACACTCTGTTCTTGGGCAACATATGCAATACATGGACAAAAGAAGCTGTAAGATCATGCCTTAAAATATGTGGGTGTTAGTTGATTTGGCTATTTTTTTGATAGATTTCTATGTGATTCAGATCAAAAGAAAGCTGAAGGATTATGCTGTAGATACTGTTGAGAGTATTACTCTTGTTGCAGACACTCAAAATGAGGGTTTGAGTCGGGGTTTTGCTTTCTTAGAGTTTCCTTGCCATGCTGATGCAATGCTTGCATACCAGCGCCTGCAGAAGCCAGATGCTATCTTTGGCCATCCGGATAGGACGGCGAAAGTGGCTTTTGCTGAACCATTGCGTGAGCCAGATCCAGAAGTCATGGCCCAGGTGCACATTAATAGTTAATTAGCTCCGATAACCTCTTATTCTTTATCTATAGGTATTTATTTATTTAGGTTAGTGTATGATTGATGCAGGTTAAGTCAGTCTTTGTTGATGGCATGCCCCCATATTGGGACGAAGATCGTGTAAAAGAGCAATTTAAAGGATATGGAGAAATTGAGCGTGTGGTGCTTGCACGCAACATGTCAACTGCGAAGAGGAATGATTTCGGATTTGTTAACTTCACAACTCATGAGGCAGCTGTTGCCTTTATTGAAGGTGTGAATAACACAGAGTTAGGTGATGGGAAATCAAAGGTACTCTAACCTGTTCCGATTGGTTAAATTTAATACTTCAACAAACATTTTAGCATTAATTTTCTATTATATTGTATTGGAAGCAAATGGAGATGTGCACTCTTTTATAGACAACTTCCGTTCTTATTAACTTGAAGTGCGAACTTTTTTATGAGTCATCGTCATCATCCAAGCCTTCTCCCATCGGAATGGGCTCGGTAATGGAGAATAAGAAAGCTCCATACAAAATTGGACAAAGTTTTATGACCACCTGAAGGCCTGATGCCAACCCTACTATGTTGGTGCCAATACCTTGCCACGCTAGCTATCCTTGATCACATTTTCTATTCTGTTCTGTGATTTACTATTGCTCGCATCCTTCCAGATGTATATATTCATGTAAATGTTTTCTGAATTGTGGCAGGTTAAGGTTAGAGCTCGACTTTCTAATCCATTGCCCAAAACTCAGGCCGTGAAAGGTGGAATGAGTGGTGGTTTCCGTATTGGGCATACTGGCATTGGTTATTCTAGGTTTGGTAAGCCCTAGCTATCCCAACTCAACTCGTGAACTTCCCTACTTTTGCGCATTTCAAATTAGTTTTTTCCTTTTTATGACAGGCAGGGGATTTGGAAGGGGTAGGTTTCCTTTTCATAGGGGAGGTTTCCAGGGTGGCAGGGGCTTCTATCCACGAGGACGTGGTCGTGGGCGATATTCTTTTGCAGCTGATAATAACACGGATAGCCCATATTCTGAATTTCGTAGTGGTTGGAGGCCTTTTGGAGCTCGAGGTGTGTAAAGGGCATTCCTCATAATTTTTTTGGTCTATTATTTTGTTTCAGGGATTTTGCTAATTTGTGGTAAGCAGGGGGGAGAAGGATCTCAACATCAGCAAGGCGTGGTGGTTTTGATAGAGGGCGTGGGAGAGCCTTCCCTTCTAGGAGGCAACCCTTCCCTCCAGAAGGAGACTTTGGTGGACCTTTTGGTGGTGGACACCTTGATGAAGATCCTTACTTTTACGGTGATGGTGGTCGTGGAATAAAGCGACCATATTCAATGATGGTTGGCATATACTTTACATTTTATCTTGTCATCGTTGTCTTTAGTTTCTAATACTATGCTAGCTTATGTGACATTTGTAATTTCTAGGAGCATGATTCGGCTTACTTGGAACCTCGGAGTAGAATGCGCCCTCGATATGATCATCCTGATCCAATGCCTGGTGGTAGTCGCTACCGAGGTTTATCTCTCTTCTAATATCTACAATAGATTTTACATTCACAAACTTTTAGATACAGTTGTCTTTGAGAAAACAAAAGTTTTTAGCTGGTGAAGGGAATTTCTACTTATCTGTTTAGTTTCATGATCTGTAGATATGGGAATGGCTGATATTTATTCACATGATTATTACGGTTCAGATGTAAGTTGTATCTTTCTTCGTACTTGTTTTTTTTAATTTAGTTTTAACGATTATTTTCTGCACATTACCTGCCATTTTCATGTATATATATGCAGTATGGCGGTGGTACATATTCTGATTTTTATGGTGGCGAGCCCTCTGGAAGTGGTTACTACTATTAGTTGGTAAATTAATAATTTTAGTTAGATCATCATATTACAATACAGTTTCTTTTTGGCAATATAACTATTTTATTTGTTTTATTTGTTTTGTTTTTGCCAGTAAATTTTGCAGATGCTTGGTGGAAGGTGCAGGAGGAAAGGGCTTGCTTTTGAGATGCAAAATTCAGTTCTCTCTTTCCTCGTATTTTTGATCTTTTAGCATCTAGGCTTTTTGAGACTTTTACTTTGGGTGTCTACTGATTGGCTTATGTCCTTAGGAGTAAACTAAGTATAGGGTACATCTATTGTATGTGAGATAGTGCTGTCAGCTATTTATTTTGCGGACTTGATTGGAACTAGAAACTTTCTATGCGCTGTTAAAGTAAGTTCATCAAGTATGGACTCTTTTGAAGTAAAATTTGGAGATATAATCTATGCTTTGTTAATTGTCATTCCCAATGTTGGTGATTATTGACCTTTGATCTACTCAACTGCTAAGGGGTAAAAGGAATTGATTTCATTAATTACTCTGGGATATACCAAAGCATAGAGAATTCGATGGTATTCTGTAATGATGCAGTAAGATGAATGGTTTCCTGAGCATATAAGGAGATATTGAAGAGTTCGTTTGATTGAGCAATTTAAGTTTCTGAAAATATGGAGATGGAATATCTTTATTATTTGTGTGTGTGTGGGAAGAGGAATTTTCATGATCATCATTTTCATATCAAATATAATGGACCTAGCATTGAGTCTTCATTTCCAAAAACATGATTTATTTTAATGTTCGAGACAAGCTAGATGAATGATTCAGTGAATATGGTTCCTCTGTAAAGTGTGGGAAATTGAGGTGGTTTTGGAAGATATAGGAACTAAATTCCTATGATTTCCTGAGAAAGCTGCCCATGTTGTTAGCACACTAAAACCTCGAAGCTCATACAAGATGAATCGAGATTTATGAAGGTTATATGAAGAGTTGTAAAAGCCACGTGGATTTGTCTTCTGGTGTTCTGTTGGCAAGTACTTTTCTTAATGTTGGATTAGTTATATAATTGTGATTGTCTAGTGGACTCGATGTTGTGTCGTAGTTTCATTGACCATCAGATTGCTTGTAACTTAATTTACATTGCAACATATCCTTATCTGATATGCCCCTGTGATATGTGATTTATGAGGAAATGTCAGTCTTTAATTAAAAATGTTGTTTACACAGGTGCAGGTGATTTTGGAAATGGGGCAAGACTATGTACTGTCCTTAGGTTGAACTATTATACTAGTTGACAATAGCATTGAAATTAGATACACCAATACATGATATTGATTTAGTCTCATTTCAGTGTCCTTTTCTTGGCTTTGCCCTGCGTACCCTTTATCTTTTAAGATTTGTTGTATCAGTTTTGGAGCTGACCATCATATGTGGTTTTATGATGGTTCTTTTGTTTCTTCTTTGATATATAATTTATCTAATGACACGATGAGGTCAATGGTCGGAGTTCAAGAAATTACAGAAGATAATGAGAGTCGAATAATGGTGATGTGATCACTTGCAACCCTTTTGAGGATTTCAATTGTTTCGAATTATCCAAGTGTGTGGTTAATATGGCTTATTTGGTTAGTAGGTTGTCGTCAACTGATCCTTTTTGATGCTTGACCCCTTCTTTCTCCTGTTTCTAGTATATACTTAGATATGTTGTAACCTGCCTTAATGAGAATATGCATGAGTTTCGCAGGTTACATATAGTGTAAAACTACATGTGCTATGAATACCTTTTTTCACTATTAAAATAAAACCGACTTATAAAACCGACTTGTTATTTCTGTTCTCATCTATATATGTTTGAGTCACTTGACAGGAAATTAATGTGCATCATGCAATATAGTATAATGCATTCTATCAGTATGTTTTTTTACTTGTGTCCAAGTATGCAATGGAGATAATATTGATAGTCAGTGGTTAGTAGGATCTTAAATAAATATTGTATGGTTGTCACTTTTTTTTTTACTTTAAATCATGATCTATGAACATGGTATGCAATAGGTTATTCACTCTGTCCTATGACATATTACTGTTCAAATTCATTTGATTTTATGACTAAGAGAATCACCGTACATTTACAGATGCTGTCAGGAACATCTCCTGTTCTATATTATATGTTCTTTCAAACTAATAGCTAAGCTTACTAAAACTGACAATTGATGGCACTTCTATTGGTATCATTGGCTTCTCCTAAAATAATAGTAGGAATGAACTTGCAATCAGTAAGTTTGCTGCACTTGTTTTGGTTTGTATTTGAAGCACCTCCTTAACACATTTTGTGAAGTTGTACATACGTGTGAGATTGAATTTTGGCACATTTTCATACTTGATACTTACTTGGTAATACTATGCCAAAATATTCATCCCCAAAACCTTGTAATCCAAGCATAACTACTGCATATTATGGTAAAATGTCTTCCTATTACACAGTCACAAATTTGAGATTGAAAAAATAAAGTTAAGAATCGGTAGGTTAGTTTGCCCTCTCATTGGGATTTTAGAGTCTCATGAGGGGAGGGGTATCTTGCACCGCTATAAAGAAAGAGAGAAAGGAAAAGGTTATTGCCCTAAAAAAGCTTGCAAAATTTGTGAACAGACTTTTGATTTTGTACTAGTGTGTTACACATTTGACTTGAGTAGACCGTAGTGATGTATATTTAACTATAGCCACGTATAAGAGGAATGATTGCTACTTTGTAGGCTTGAAGTAGTGGACATTTGGACCTGGTTGGAACTAACTTGTAACTTGTAGCAGGTGGGATCTCTCTAAAACTTCCCAGATCTTGTGCGGCATCTTTTAATGTCTAAAACTTTCAGGCGCTTCATTTCTATGGAGCTGCATGAACACAAATAGTGCATCTGCTATTGAACTTTCTTAATACTTTATAGACTACCTCATGACACTCTGACCTTGATCAGGCTATAAGGTAATGGGGTGCCGAAATTATGGCACATCAGGATCAGCTATTATTCTAGATCGGATTACGGCTTGTGAAGTAGATTTTGTCGTCTTCCCATGAGAAATTGATCATGCCCAGATAATATCTATGAAATTATAGTTTTGTAAGGGAGTTTCTCAGTTATAATCGGTATTTAGGGGTCTCTTGTTACCTGAGGAGAATACTACAATGCTCAGTAGAGTGATCTATATGGTAGTAGTACCTTTGAGTGGATTCATTGCTTGGAGTGAGGTGTCTGATTGTACATAACTGTTGCTTTTTATATTGGAGTAATTTTAAATCAATAGCTAGGCCTGCGAGTTATATTAGTACCAATGATGTTTTGGTTGTAGGTGGGCTTGAATAGTTTAGGCGAATCTGTAAGGATCCAGTTTCTTCGACCGAACACAAGCATATTTTCAAAGGCTGTTGTCTACCTTGTCTTTATATCTGGAAAACATGAAAACATTTGCAATTTCTGGTTACTCTTTTGAGAGTCGTGCAGCTTTAGACGCATCATATTCTTGGCACAAGAGTAACGGAGAAGTTGATTGTTTACTACTGCTGTATAGCAGTTTGAATTGTTCGATTAGGCTTAGAATTTGGAACCAACAGGAAACAAAGGCAATTGGGTTTTATATAAGTGGTTGTGGAGGATTAATATTGGGGATGCTGTGTGACCAGAGTTATAGTGACTGGGATTTTTGGTTCAGTATAAAGAGTTTAGCAATCACTTGAATGTATTTTGCGAAGGGAGATTCTTGAACAAGGTTTAGAAGAAGAAAAATTCGAGTTATATTTCTTGTAAAATGAATACTAATTATACTTGTCAAAATTATATCAGACATACGGGACTGTCCAGAATTAGGTTACTAAGTTCACTCCTTTATTTTATCTTTGACCTTTGAGCCATTTTGTTTAATGCATAATAATTTGGGTGAAGGGGATTTTTCGGCCGTTTCCTTTTGAGTCTTGATTGAGATGACACAAATTTAAATAGCAATCTTGTTTTTGCGACAAAACTGAGACCAAGTTTGGGTGGATCATTGTATGAAGAATAAAATCATGAATATCACAACCGTATTGTGAAAGGGGAGGGATAGTGGTCAAGAATCCCTCAGGGCCATTATTTTTGACCCTGATAGAGTGTTGTCCTTGGAGTTTGGGTACGAATCCTAGTCACAAGTGGAATTTATATCTCATCTAAACATGTTGAATGCGAATCGTGTCTGAAGGATCCGACTTTTTACTGTTTTCAAATTTTAACAATACATCTCTTCAGCTATAAAACAACTCACTCCCTTCAATTTCTTCCTTTGCACCAACCAATAAGCATTTGACATCTTGCATTGCTGCATCCCAACTCCTAAGACTTTGTCAACCCATCTTTAGACTATTTTCTTTTCTCCCTTCTCATTCCATCTATTATTGGCTACGAGGTATTTAAACTCTTAGTGTTAATCAATCTTTAATTTAGTTATCGGACAATTATTATTTTATAATTTATTTTTGCTTGAAGCGTACCTTAGTTTTGTGCCTACTTAGCTGTATAGGATAACATATTGAAAGGAAGATGTTACCATAGTAAGGGAGGTTGGGTGGAAGATGAAGAGAAAATATGAGAGAAGGATTTCATAGGAGAGGAGGGAATATCACATTATTTTGGACTCTTACTACACTTTTGAGGCTAGGATAAAAGTCCAAAAGAGTGGAATTTTACTACGCTTTTGATGTTTATTTTGGAGTTGACCTTAATTCCAAAACATTCCATACATATGGGAGTTGAGTGACTTGGAGTTTGTAGGCTAACTCAACCAAACTCTGGTCCCAAATGCACCCTAATTAAGAACTTACAAGAAGGTTATTCCCTTGACCTTCGGGACGAAAAGTGAACAACCTGTGTGATTACCAATAGCTCAAAGTTTGAGGGATATCTTACTCTTAATTAAAAAAAAGGGAAGGATTAAATTGTCTAAAAAAACTTGAGGTTGGCTTCAAAGTTTTCTCCAGTCCTACAGTAGTGGTAGTAGACATAAGCTTGAATTCTTTCCCTTTTCCTTGTGTTGCCATCATGCTATCTTGGTTAACCCTTCAGCCATTGCATATAACAGTTACATAGATAAGTTTGCAATATGCAGTAACCTAATTCTAAACATTTTTCTACTTGTATCGTCTGGACTAGTTTCCATTCTTTATGAGACAAACCATCAACTTCTCTAAATGAATCCTTTCAATTTGATATTAAGCTTATCTACATTTTTGGTTTGGACAAAGCTCATGAGCTCAGAAACAATCTTAATTTAGAGTAAAGCTTGTGTATACTTTTGAAGCTCATCAAGCTTGCTAATTTAATCAAGCTCATCAAATATTCAACATGTTTTGTACTGCATAAAGAAAAAGGCATACAACAAAAATTTCCAATGAATTGTGCAATTTGATATTGCTTTCCTTACAAATTCAAGAGAACGAAAGAAGGATAATTTTCCTGCTAGAAAGAAAGATAACCAAGTTCCCATGAGAACAACACAATTCTCAACAAATTGATCAACATGCATTAGAAGAATCAAGTAATCTTGCTCAGGAGCAGCAGCCCGAGTCTCCACTTCGCCCTGCTTTTCCTGGACCCTACACGACTGCCCCACCAGCACCCTCGCCCATAATTAACAGACCCGGAGTCACTGGTCCAACTGCTGGGTCAACAGTCCGACCGTACACATGCCATCAGGAAAAACTTGTGACATTAATACCCAAAAAAAGTGAGGACATATTCAACCAGCGACTGCAAAAGAACAGAAATGGAAATCCTCCACAAATTAATGGTTAATGAATGACATGGATCAATAGTGGGATGGTAATAAAATTACTCATCCTATATTAGCATGAATCATAACAAACTTTCTTATTAGATTGCGTGAATTGAATATTACCGAACTTTGACCCTTTTTTTCTTTTGATCCCACCAATATAGCTAGACTGACTATTTTAGTGCTACATTGTAAGGAAAATCGAAGTGGTGAAAGAGAGACTAATATAAATTGGAAAAGAGACTTTCTCTGTACTAAGATGGATGGGCCTTTTGTTTTAGATGCAACCAACCTGGGTTTCCAGGACCTGCTGGCTTCTATGGGTTTAGAAAACCCGACCGGGTCAATCAGGTTTTACTTGGGTTGATGGAAATCCGGTCCAAAACTGAACTCAAACTGGTTTAACTACCAGTTTTCCGGTTGGAGCGCCGGTCCGGTCCGAGTTTGATAACTATAACATCGTCAACATCCTGAGCACCACCCTCTATTAAGATAATACCATAATTTAGCTAAACTTATAGTCAAGGTTGTCAAAGGCGCACGCAAGGCGCAAAGAGTCCATATCGCCCGAGGCGCAAGGCGCACTTAAGGCGCGCGCCCGAGCGTTACGAGGCGCAT
>JANAVB010024000.1:15963684-16160073 GCA_029216955.1 Iris pallida | reverse complement strand
AATATCCTTGTACATACGAGCATCGTTGCAGTATGCTTCGACGCCTTTGAAAGGATAGAGATCAGCAACCTCCTTTTGAACCTCTCCATTGTCATCGACATATTTGAAACATTGATGGAGAGTTGAAGGAACAATGTTATGCTCATGCAGGAATGGTCTCCCCAACAAAGCATTATAAGAACAACCATGATTGTCAATGATGTAGAAGGTCACCTTTGTGCGAAGATTGCCTATTTGGAGTTTTAGGCGAATCTTGCCCAGAGGCTCACTCCTTCCCTGGTTGAATCCGAGGATGGTGGTGATTGTACTGGAAAGACTATGCACTGGGATCTTCAATGCATCCAACATTGTCTTCGACATGATACTGAGAGCAGACCCTGGATCTATCAGAATACGATCGACTTTCATCGAGTCGACATATCCTGTATAGTACAAAGGACGGTCGTGCCTATTGTCTTCCATCAGCATGTCATCCTGAGTGAAGGTTATGTTTGGAATTAACTCCAACACACTATGACAATGTAGGCAAGAAACTGGCTTGTTGTAGGCTTCTTCAGAAGGGCTAGACAAGTTTCAGCTTGCATGAGAGCCTCACTTAGAGTTTCTCGAGTCTCTTTGGAAAGACGCAAAAGCTCGAAGATGGACAGCCTGGGGTGTATTGGCTAATTGAGCCAAAATGTCGAAGTTGTAAGGCTTCTCAAGTCCGGAAGGAGATGACTTCTTCAAAGGTTTGTCAAAGCGGACTTGTTGTTTACCTTGTACAAGGGATACTTGAGGAGATACTACCCCAGTCCTGCGTTGACAGGTACCGACGATGCTATGATTTCAGGACTTGCAGTAGGTACAGTGGTGGTGTAGCATGTTATGCCACAATGATAGAATGCATACTGGCGACCATTTCAGCCATGGTCTTCAGTTTGTCTTCTAGTACAGCAATTCTGTTCCTGATTTGCAGAAGTTGAAGCATCTGGATCTTCATTGACAACATAAGCTGTCACTTCTCTTGGTACAGTGGAAGACACTGTCTGTTCAGAGCTTTCGCTGTATGCATCATAGTCGAGAAAGAGTCGTCTCTCGAATGAGAAGTAAGAAGATGACCCGAAGGATCTTGAAGAAGATTTCTTTGACCGATTGTATCTCGGCTTCGGGATCGGGTATGTCGAAATACTCCTTCAGAAGATTCCTGAAGTGAATCTAAATACCGCTGGCTGGGCTTGCGAGGTTTGCCGTGCTTGGAGCACTTTCTATCCCCAGTGTCTCGAGAGGTCATGTTGACAGAAGCGTACAAGACTTCGTCTTTATTTTCTGATATAGGTTCGGATTGTGCAAAAGTCAAACGATCGAAGACAGATCGTTTTGTTATTTGACAACAACATTGGATGATGACTTTGTGATTGCAATGATGATCTGATGATTGAACTGGAGGTGTCGAGACGTTGTCCCGCTTTTGCCTGAGATGTTCCCGGAGATCAAAAGATTGAGGGATCTGTTCTTTGACAATATTCGGAACATGGTTCCGGTTCTTCAGATGTTTTATCCCTTGAGTGTACAGGGAAGTGCTCACTTCATTAGCATAGGTGTCGGGATTTTTGACCCTGGAAACTTGCTTCTGATGATGTTTGGTCTTCGGCATTGGCTGTTGCGTTTTACCGAAGTTGGTCTATTGAGATAAGTTCTTAGATCAGCAAATTCACCCCCAGGGTTTCTGTTTGAGACACCAGCAATTTTCTCTATTTCGATCGGGATATCTTGAGAGTTGGGAGATCTTGGAATTCTGCTACCGGGGTAGGCAGAATACCTCTTTGATCAGTACCAGTTCTCTTGACATGAAGGAAAGAAGAACCGTTGTTTGAAGGAGTTCTTGTACTGACTGGTGCCGAGGCACGTTCAGGTTGATCTTCTACGTTAAAAACCGAGAAAGATTGAGAAAAGACCAAAGGGCCTTTTCCTTTGTTTGTGAAGAAGGGTTAGCTAAAGAGCGTTTCCCTCTGTTGTCTTCCAAGTCATGAGACGAGGAAGTTTGATAAAAGACCAACGGGCCTTTTCCTTTGTTCTGAGGAGGAGGAGGAATAGCCAAAAGACTACCCCCAGTGGATTGCGCAAGAGCAACAGAATGAAGAAGAGCAGGACTTTTCTCCTTGCTGTGAGAAGAGGAGAGTTTAGCCAAAAGGCTGTCATTCTTGGACTGCGCTGGTACAGTTTGCGCACTGGCTGGTTGCGCAGGAGTTCTGACAGATGGCTTTTTAGTTCTGGCCACAGAAACTGTGGTTTGCACATTAGGAGTTCTGGCCACAGAGTGTTTGGGATGCACTCTGGTTACTGGAGTAATGGACGCAGGCAAAGTTGCAGCCAATTGTGCTAAAGACAGAGGAGTCTTGCACTTTGACAGGGCAGCATAGGAAGTAGCTTGTGCACTGGCCATAACAGACTACGCATGAGTTGCAGAGGCAAATTGTGCGACAGAAGAGACTTTGGACTGTGCAACAGTCTTGGTGGCAGAATCAGCAGATGGCGCAGCAGTCTTGGAGGCAGAACGGACGGACTGCGCAGCAGTCTTACTTGCAGACTGAACAGACTGTACAGCAGTCTTGCTGGCAGACTGCGCAACAGCAGGGGTAACAGACTGTGCAGCAGTCCTGGGAACCCACACTGGGCGCACTTTGCTCGTGACAGAAGTGGTTGCAGCGTGAGGGGTGTTCTTGGAGTTGATCATGGCTTCATAGGCCGTCTGGTTGACCTTTACAACCAGCGTCTTCTGCATCTTTCCGATAGACACCACGTCATATTGAGTTGTCACTTTCTCGTCGGAGGAGAAAGTCGTCCCAGCAGAGTCGTCATTTTGTTTGCAAAAACAAAGTATGAACTTTATTTCAACAAACTTTGTAAAGAGATTACAAGAATTCTGGAAAAGTACAACTGTAGGAATCCAATCTAGAAGACGATGCTTTATTACCCTTGGACGATGTGAACTTTGAAGACGATAGCCTCGGAAGTTGAAGGCAAAAGCCTCGAAAGAATGCAGCAGCACTTGGGCAAGAACTCCTAAACTCTCTGATATTTCTGAACTTTATGTCTGATCCCCATAAATGAAGACTTGAAACTCTATTTATAGAGTTCTGAAAATAACTAACTTTTAATTATTCTGAATGGCGCAAGTTGGATTGCGCATGGACTGGCTTGCGCAGCATCAGACTGCGCTGGCAGTTGTTAGATCGTGGGCCAACTGTCTTGGACACATGGCATCTCTTGATTGAATTGCGCATGATCGTGTGCAGACGGTTGCCACGTAGTGAGCTATTGATGGCATGAATACCACGTGTACTTTTGTCAGTTTTCATAATGAAGTACGCCATATGAGTTGTGCTGACTTTAGATTGCGCAAGGATGGACTGCGCAACAGATTGCCTAGCCGATTGTGCTGCCAGCTGTCCTCGAGCGCCGTGCTGCACAATAAACAAATAGTCGCCTCGTTCTCCGCGCTGTCAATTGTCAGAAGATTTGATTTTGTCAGGTAATGATGACAAGGCCACGTCAGCTTTGTGCAGTTGAGAGTGAGCACAGTCCGGTATACGCAATCTGAATGCTGCACAATCTGATGTCTGCGCAGTTCATTTAAATGATGCATTTCTTGATTTTCATGACTTTGTTGATGGGTGCAACTTGATTTTTAGGACCTACAGCAGAGCACCTTGCAAAGGAATTTACTTCATCCTAGAGATGGACTCTACCGATCCCCCGCCTTGGTTCGCTCTAACTATGCACGAAGTTCTTTTATTCAGGGAGTTCCATTGCTCTGACGATGCACGATGAAGTAATTTGCCTCAAAGTGTCATCCAACGGTTCCTTTGCTCTGACGATGCACGATGAAGTGATTTGTTCTGACGATGCCCGCACGCTGCTCACATTCAACTTTTTCTTGGTAGTAGGATTTTATGTAGTAGTTCAGACTTTCATATGTAAATAAAAGTCAAACTTTTTGTGGCTTTGACAATGTAAATGTAATTCAAAAATAATATAAAAGACAGGGCAGACCAGACGTTATAAAAGACAGAAGTTCCTTACCCAAAATGATTTTATTAGAAAAGACAGAGCAGACCAAACGAAAAAGGTTTCTGTCAACTGTCCTCCGTCGATATAAAACAGAGAATAGCCATTCTCCGTTTAATTTGAAACGGAGAATGATCATTCTCCGAGTTAATTAAAATGGAGAATGGCCATTCTTATGGGTTTTAACACTGGGAATGACATTCTCCGTGTAATTTAACACGGAGAATGTCATTCTCCGTTTCAAATTAAATAGAGAATAGCATTCTCAATCGTTTTAATACTGGGAATGGTATTCTCCGTCTAATTCAATACGGAGAATAGCATTCTCCGTTTCAAATGACAGGGAGAATGTCATTCTCAGTCTTATTCAACTTTATCTTGGTAGTAGGATTTTATGTAGTAGTTCAGACTTTCATATGTAAATAAAAGTCAAACTTTTCGTGGTTTTGACAATGTAAATGTAATTCAAAAATGATTTTATTATAAAAGACAGAGCTTATAAAAGACAGAAGTTCCTTGCCCAATTACATAATTACATTGTTGTTTTACAATGTATTGCTAGGTTCGTGTTACATATTCGCTTGAAAGCAACTTCTTAGCCCATACCAACCTCATCATTATAATCTTCAGGTGAGTGTCATCATCATTTTCTCCCGGTATTTCGAAGGGAGTACTCATCAAGCTCATCATATAATACGCCATGTACAAGAGGCAGTTGAGTGCCTGTTGTTGTGGGCAATTTGGAAAACAATTCAGTACTTTGCTCTCATACTCCATCTTCGTCGGGCATCTTCCCTCATCATATCAACTTTTCTCCTGACGATAGGCTCTAAGGTCTTCTTCATTAATTTTGTATCCACCTTGCCCTTTTCGTACGTGGTTTGCCTCAAGGAGTTGTAGTGTGTCCATTCGTAAGAGATAAAGTTGAATGTGAGCAGAGTATAGTGTCTGATGGATACATTGAAGAGTGGGATGAATAGCAACTCTATGTCATCCTCCAAACCCATGACGAAGTCTGCTACATCTGTTTTGTAGTTTCAAAGACGCCGGCTTTTGCTTCTGGTACAATGGCGCGTTCAACGATGTTCTGTTTCCCAAAACAAAATACAATATCATGAGGCTCATGTCTTGTGACCCTCAGTGTGACTTGGGTCTCTTGATGGAATGCTTGTACTATGTTATCTTGTGCATGTAACATGACACGATAGTGACCCGTCGCGGTGCACTCTTGACAAGTAACTTGACATAATAATTCTTGATGGTGGTCCGTCGTGACGCACTCTCGACATGATAAGTAATCTTGATAAGTGAACCTGACATGATAATAACATGATAGTGGCCCGTCGTGGCGCACTCCTGACAAGTATACCTGACATGATATTTCTCGAATTGCTGTTGCGACGGCTAACATGACATGACATGACAAGAATGAATGGCCTGGACACCGTGGATGATTGTGCTTGTACAAATGAACCACTCTCTCTCTCTATATATATAGATATATAGATATATATATATATATATATATATATATATATGTATATATATATATATATAGTGTATATATACATATATATATATGTATATATATATATATGTATATATATATATATATATATTATATGTATATATATATATATGTATATATATATATATGTATATATATATATATATAGATATATAATATATATATATATATATATATATATATATATATAGATATTATATATATGTGAATACATGAATAGGTATAATATTGTTTAGGTATATATATACATATATATATATATATTTATATATATATATATATATATATATATATATATAGATATCTATATATATAATAATATATATATATATATATATATATATATAAATATATATATATTATAGATATATATATAATATATATATATATATATATATATATATATATAGATATATAATATGTGAATACATGAATAGGTATATTATATACATAATATGTGAATGCATGAATAGGTATAATATTGTTTAGGAAGTTGAATAAAATATATTATATATATTATATATATATATATATATATAATATGTGAATACATGAATAGGTATATATACATAATATGTGAATGCATGAATAGGTATAATATTGTTTAGGAAGTTGAATAAATATATATATATATATATATATATATATATATATATATATATATATATATATATATATATATATATATATATATATATATATATATATATATATATATATAGTCTAGAAGCCCAACAATCTTGAAAATATATTTTAAGAACTATTTATCATTTATCCAAAAGAAAATATAAATTTTAATAGCAAATGGTATGTATTATTTATAATAATTCTTTTTATAAAAAGAATACTTTTTTGGACAATTAAAATTTATTATGAAATATACGAAAGTATATATCTACACGGACGCCTTTGGACGCACCATAAGACTACACGAGCTATGGCTTGATTCGGGTCACGTTTGACGAGTTTAGCACAATCGAGTTTCCTAAAGTCATAATATTAATAAATAATTAATCAAATCATCTATAGGGGTTAAGTTATAATTTGGCCTGGTTTTCCTAGTTAGGACACACTTATGGCTGGATCTTCCCTACCATGACTAATACACTAGTCAAGGCACGCCACTGCACTATCCGTGCCATGATTTCTAGTCATCTGGCACTCAAAACTCAACCGTGGCTAAAGTCATCTACTGTAATAATTATCTAATTAATCATTTATAAAATTCTAAAAATCGTAATTCAAATAAAATAAAATATATCAAAATTTTGGGAAGGGGGATTACAAGTCGACACATGCTAAGTTCAAGCTCTAGCTACCACTTCAACGTTAACCCGAGATGTGCTAATAAGGTTGTTCAGTCATTAGCACTTCATTCTTTATCTTTTAATCGATCTTCCTCCATTTATTTCTATAAGGAATAACCAATCTGTATTCTACACCATATCATACGAGTAAATATTGTATTTCTGACATTTAATGAATTGGTTTGTTTACAAAAAGAGAGAGAGGCTAAATTACAACTTGATACCATCAACAATTCGAGTTTGTCAACTTGATACCCTCAAGTTTGATATGTACTAACTTAATACCCTCCCTCAACTAATATTTTCAAATTGGTACCCTCCGTCATCCCAAATGTTAAGGGTCCGTTTGGATATGTTTTCTGAAATGTGGTTCTGAAAACAGTTTTCTGAAAGTAAGTTATAAAGTTTTTTTTTTTGAATATAGAGATTATAAATTTACATTTGGTTACTTTCATCTAAAAAATAAGTGTAGAAACAAAAGTTGAAGATCGTTTTGGTAAAATATTTCTAGAAAATTAATTTTTTAATAAAATTTGGTAAAATATTTATAATTATGGTATAAAAAAAAATCAGCACCCTTGTTATGTCCACCCGATACAAATTCTGTGTCAGCCGTGTGTTCGACCTCAGATCTGACTCCGACATGTCCACACATATTTTTTGTGTCAGATACAAGCACAACAAAAAATATCCTCTATAGAAAACCAAACTATTTCCCTGTGTCCCCGAGTCTAAACCCAAGGAGACAATACATGCCCTAACACCGTTGTCCTCAAGCTCGGATTCACCGTCCTCTAGCTCGGATCCACCATCCTCGAGCTCGAATCTGCAGTCCTCGAGCTCGACCCCTACCCTTGACCCCGCCGTCATCGCCAACCCCACCACCGTCCTTGTGCTTGAGGAGGACCTCGACACCTATAATCCTCGCCTACACTGTCATCGCCAACTCCACCGCCGTCCTCGTGCTTGACCCCTAACCCTCGCCTGCGCCATCGTCGCCAACCCCACCACCATCCTCAAGCTCGAGGAGGACCTCGACCCCTAAGGAGGAGATAGAGAGCAGAAGAGGAAGAGGGAGAGGGAGAGGGAGAGGGAGAGGGAGAGAGAGAGAGAGAGAGAGAGAGGACCTCTTCCTATTCCTCTTCCTCTTCCTGCTTGAAGGAGGAGATGGAGAGCGGATGAGGAAGAGGGAGAGAGAAGTGGCGAGAGAGAGAAGTGGTGGGGGTTTGGGTTGGGGTGGTCCCTGCCAAATTAGGAAAAAATGCATTCGTAAAACAGGTTTTTGTTTCAGTCTCAAAACTGTGTTTAAACGCATGTTTTGAGAAAAAAATTTGAACGTGTAAACAAAAAGTCGGCTGACAAACAAGTTTTAGAAATGTTTCTCCGTTTAAACTCAAAAAATTAAGTTTAAACGGAGAACCAAACATGCCCTAAGTTTTTCGTCAAATTTTCTTTTGACGAAATTGCCCCTTACACCTACCCCACACCCTCCCACCCCCGCGACCTCTCCACCCATCCGACGAATCCCCGACGACCTCCCTTCCTGCCCTGGCGACCCCCCGCACCCCCTCCCGCCCCGGCAACCCCCCCGCGACCCCCCCCCCCCCCCTCTACGGTCGCGCGCAGCCCCCCTCCACCACCGGGCGCCACCCCCTCCCCGTCGCTGCCACACCACCGCCGTGCGCGTTCTGCCGACGACGACGACTGCTACTGTGGATGCTCGCGGCAGTGCAGTTCCCTCTGGCTGTCGGCGCCGGAGAAAGGGGAGGGACTGCCGGATAGAGAGGGGGGGTTGAGAAAGATATTTTTGTCATTTGCTAGTTCGGTTAAACCGTTTGGAGAGAGGGTATCAAGTTGATGTCTACCAAAGTTAAGGGTATCGTGTTGAACATTTGAAATAGTTGGGGGTATCAAGTTATAATTTAGCAAAAAAAAAAGTTGATCGATCCAATGGTAAAGGTTCATGGTCCAACCGGTTCATTGTGGTCTGATCCGGTCCGTAACTAGCTGTTCATGTTCAACCGGTCCAACCCTGCTTATTTATATATACTTGAACTTTTTCCACCGTCCCCAATTTTTACTAGGGTTTCTCTCTACCCATCCCGAGAAAAACCGTATTTTCTTTTCTCACAGACTCAATTTCTAAGGTTTCTCTCTTCGATTTCTAGGGTTTACTCCCACAGCTTCCACCACCAAAACCATGAGGACGCGGAAAGCCGACACCCCCAAATCTGCGGCGGCCAAGAAGACGCCGCCGACTAAGAAGGCCTCTCCCGCCGCCGCGGCCTCCGCCTCGGCCTCGGTCGAGACCACGCCAAAGTCTACACCGAAGTCCGCGAAGACGACGAAGAAGTCCGCTTCCAAAGCGGCGGCGGCGGCGGCGGCGGCCACTCCGGCACCCGCGGCTTCGCCAGACACGAAACCCGAAATGAAAGGTAAGGATCAGAAACCTGCTATGCGCACAAGTGTTTGTGATTATGATTATGATGGTGTTTGTTTGGATTAGTGGAGGACACGGTGGCGGCTCCATCTCCGCTCGAGGAGAAGAAGCCGGCTGCAAAGAAGGCTGCCGGCAAGGCCAAGTCGCCGCTTGCTGCTAAAGCCGCTGCGACAGCGCTGGCGTCTGCATCTGCAGTGGTGGCCGCTCCTACGGAGGTGAAGGCAGACGTGACTACACATCCCACGGAGGTGAAGGCACAGGAGACTATCGAAGAGCCGCCCCCTCCCACAGAAGAAGAGCCTGAGGAAAGCAAAGAGGTCAAGGAGGAAGAGGTGGAGCCGGAAGAGGAACCAGAGGAAGAGGTGGAGCCGGAAGAGGAGCCGGAGGAAGAGGTGGAAGCAGAAGAGGAACTGGAGGAACTTCCCGAAGCTGATGCTGATGTTGAAGCTAATGTAGAGGAGGTTGCCATTGCCGGTGGTGTTGGAGAGGAGCAGATGCAGGAGGTTGCCGTAGAAGGTGACGAGGAGCGGACGGAGGGAGAGGATACCGAGAAAGAATCGGGGGAGGACCAGGAGAAGGCTCTAATGGAGGTGGATGAGCAGATGGAGATCTCTGATATGGCCAAGGCGAGGAAGATCAAGAAGGAGCAGGAGATTTTCGTCGGGGGTCTCGACCGGGATGCTGTGGAGGAGGATATCAAGAAGGTGTTTGAGAAGGTTGGAGAGGTCCTTGAAGTCCGTCTTCATAAGGATTTCGCTACTAGTAAGAACAAGGGTTTTGCTTTTGTCAAGTTTGCAAGCAAGGAGCTTGCGACGAAGGCGCTCGCCGAAATGAAGAACCCTGTGGTGAGATATGCTAATATCTTATTTTTCGTTTCATGTACATATAATGACCCAAAATAGGTATAATTAATTGAAGCACTCTTATAAATGTTTAACTTATGCTGTTGATATGATTCTGCTACCAGAACTATTCTAGTCTCAGAACAAAGGTAGTTGAGTAGTTGCTATTGCTAGATCATGAGCGTATGGATTGATGCTAATCATTGTATTTAGCAATCATGCTAAGCTGGTTGGACGTTTGTATTATAATGTTTTACTATAGTATCGTCTGGATGAGATCAGTTGTGTCTCCCTCCGTTTTTAATGAATTATTTCTCTTATCTTATATACTTCTGGTTTCTGCTTGGTTCCATACTTGTCTAGGTTTTTTTTGCATGTTCTGCTATTTCCAGAGGTGTCTTGTTAGTGCGTTGTCCCTACCTATGATAGCGTTATAAATTTGGTTAAGGAAAGGTTATAATTTAGTCAAGCTTCTTGTTTTTGTATCCTTCTCGATACAGAGTTGTGCTATAGCAGTGATGCTATGCAAATTGGAAAATGCGAAGGCGCTAGACAGGGTGTTTAGGCCCCCTCGAGATTAGGTGCAAGGCCTGGGGCATAAGTTTTTTGGATATTGGATTTATGTCTAAAAACTTATAATAATATTTAAAAATAATGAACAAAATAAGTGAAAATGATCAATAATAAAACATTAGTTAAGAATATGATCCAAATTCTAAGACAATTATCAAAAAGACTACAACCATTCTTTAGGAGTCATAAGAGAAGATTAAAATGTTTCACAAATTAAGAAAATAAGTACTTGTTGATTACCAAGAAATAAAAAATGTAGCTGCCAACTCAAAAGTATCAAAATAACAAATTTGAAGAATCCAAGTCTTGCTCATCCACTAGTGATTAGATACGTAGCAACACAAAAGTTGAAAAAGGAAAGGAGATGAAGAGAAAAAGAGTTGAAGAAATACCCAAATTGAGGATCTTGATGATCTGATTGTATATCTCGAGGGAGTGAGACTTTGTAGCTTAAATAGAGAGAGGAAGAATAGGTTTTGATATCGTAGCCGTTGGTGGGTAGAAGAGAATTTTGTAAAGATCTAGGGTTGTCATGAGTGGGTAAGTGAGTAGCTGGGCCATTTGTTATAAACCACAACCCGAAAAAAAAACTTCTATTGGGTTTAATTTTTTCACATGGAGTGTTAAAAATGTACCCCTCTTATGTAAAAAACGCACACCCCCAAAAGTATGCCTCCTAGGCTTATTGTTTAATTAAATAAGTCCTCAGACTTTTTTGGGATGCCACGGGGTGAAACACTACCCGGAACAAGTCCCATGAAGTTTTTTAAAAACATTGGTTGACGATGAAGTAGCTCTTTCTTGGGAGTAGTAGATGTGTATAGTAACGCATGTGATGTTGAATTTAAGTTGCAGTCCTTAGGTCCTAACTTTTTCTTCCTTATCCTTCTTGAAGTAGGTTGTTCTCAACAGTGACACCATCTCTATGTAAGAAAGTTGGGTTGATGATTATATGTGAATTTTGTGTAGCACTCTTCTTGAGAAGATAGACATCTATGATATGACCAAAGGTTTCCCTTGATTACTTGGACTTCTGACAGTACACAACTTCTATTGAAACCCAAAGCTATAAAGTGTCAACTATCCAAATGGTAATTGTTCTTAGGTTTATAGAAAGACATACAACGACAAACTTAGTTCCGTCCTCCAGCACTGACCTGACCCTCTCGGCCTCTCTCGGTGGAAAAGAGATTAGATGTAGACGGTGAATGTATGTTTCATTTAAAGATTTTCTTGAGTATGGACATATATAGTAATGAATAAAGTTTCCTTGATAATTGTAAAAACCTCTACATCACTCAAGCTTTGTTGTACCCCACATTCTAAATGGTTCAAGTTTCTCTTGCTTACCATTAAGTTTTTAACACACTAGTTGAAGGTATTTTATCACTTCCTTATTTCTGTTGATTGACAATGTTCTGTTGAAATTCTCTACACATTCACTCTCCTCTATGAACATATAGGGATTCTCCTCTATGAACAATAGGGAATCTGTCAATGATTGAGTTAAACCATTTATGTTCATCTATACCTTTTGTGATCACTTATCAACAAATAATATATGGCTCTGAGAGGCCAGATTGAAATGTTAATTGTTTTTTATCTTGCACGTCTAAATACAAGAGCTTAACAAGATTTCTTCTAAGAAGCATTGTATTGACCACATTTAGGATTCAATATGGATAAGGCATGACAAATCTGTAAAAATAGGGCAAAAAAACATGACTCTTTTTTTGCTTGTTGGTTTATTAACTGAGAGAACCCAATTGCATGTAATTCTAACTGAGTTAAAAGTAAACCTATGCAAAAGTAAAACAAGTCAACAACCGTGTCATGTTAGACACACCTCAGGTAAGTTATGTACAAGCCTCCATCCGGTATTGCATGCCATGGAATAACATTGGACACAGATTTGAAGTGTTGAGGTTGTGTAAAGTGCTCTACTTTCTGACATGTAGCAGAGATGGCACATGTTTGGAACTGTTGATGCTTCCTACAATTTCATCTATTGATTGGTCATTGTCATTGTGAATTCAACATTCACGATGATCTTTTGAAGTCCCATATGCTGAAATTGACCATTCACATTGTTTTGGTTTCTATCTATTTTCAACCCTAAGGATGGTCTGATGGCATGCTGATAATTACATAAAGCTTCTTTCCTTTTGGTTTTGAACATAATCTGCCTTCTGTCAGCAGTTTATCATAGTTTGTTTTACCTGAAGTTGTGCTTACTGTTGGTTGAAAGTTATCTGAAACCCATTTGCTTGCAATTCATCTCTGTAGGCTGAAAAGATTATAAAAATAAATTATTACATACTCTACCTACCCCCCATGGTGGACCCAGGATTTTTTTTTTTTGTAAATTTTTTTTGGGTTGGGGGGGGTGGTGGTGGTGGTGGTGGTGAAATTACCTTCTAGCCAAAAAAAACGAATTAAGGCAAAAAATGAGACGAGAGAATTGAACTTCAGACCTCTTAGTTAAATACCCATTTACTTACCAACTAAACACGCATTCAATTGTGATTTTTCTCATATAGCTTTAAGTAAATACCAGCAGAATTAAAAATATATTGCTTGCCACCGAAATTCAGCCCCCCTCCCCCACCCCTATTTGTGATCCTCGTGTGATTTTGAGGATTTGTACATGTAGTTAATATTCTGATTCAGTACCTTATTTTTCCTCAGATCCGTGGGAAGCGCTGTGGCATAGCACCCAGCGAAGACAATGACACTCTGTTCTTGGGCAACATATGCAATACATGGACAAAAGAAGCTGTAAGATCATGCCTTAAAATATGTGGGTGTTAGTTGATTTGGCTATTTTTTTGATAGATTTCTATGTGATTCAGATCAAAAGAAAGCTGAAGGATTATGCTGTAGATACTGTTGAGAGTATTACTCTTGTTGCAGACACTCAAAATGAGGGTTTGAGTCGGGGTTTTGCTTTCTTAGAGTTTCCTTGCCATGCTGATGCAATGCTTGCATACCAGCGCCTGCAGAAGCCAGATGCTATCTTTGGCCATCCGGATAGGACGGCGAAAGTGGCTTTTGCTGAACCATTGCGTGAGCCAGATCCAGAAGTCATGGCCCAGGTGCACATTAATAGTTAATTAGCTCCGATAACCTCTTATTCTTTATCTATAGGTATTTATTTATTTAGGTTAGTGTATGATTGATGCAGGTTAAGTCAGTCTTTGTTGATGGCATGCCCCCATATTGGGACGAAGATCGTGTAAAAGAGCAATTTAAAGGATATGGAGAAATTGAGCGTGTGGTGCTTGCACGCAACATGTCAACTGCGAAGAGGAATGATTTCGGATTTGTTAACTTCACAACTCATGAGGCAGCTGTTGCCTTTATTGAAGGTGTGAATAACACAGAGTTAGGTGATGGGAAATCAAAGGTACTCTAACCTGTTCCGATTGGTTAAATTTAATACTTCAACAAACATTTTAGCATTAATTTTCTATTATATTGTATTGGAAGCAAATGGAGATGTGCACTCTTTTATAGACAACTTCCGTTCTTATTAACTTGAAGTGCGAACTTTTTTATGAGTCATCGTCATCATCCAAGCCTTCTCCCATCGGAATGGGCTCGGTAATGGAGAATAAGAAAGCTCCATACAAAATTGGACAAAGTTTTATGACCACCTGAAGGCCTGATGCCAACCCTACTATGTTGGTGCCAATACCTTGCCACGCTAGCTATCCTTGATCACATTTTCTATTCTGTTCTGTGATTTACTATTGCTCGCATCCTTCCAGATGTATATATTCATGTAAATGTTTTCTGAATTGTGGCAGGTTAAGGTTAGAGCTCGACTTTCTAATCCATTGCCCAAAACTCAGGCCGTGAAAGGTGGAATGAGTGGTGGTTTCCGTATTGGGCATACTGGCATTGGTTATTCTAGGTTTGGTAAGCCCTAGCTATCCCAACTCAACTCGTGAACTTCCCTACTTTTGCGCATTTCAAATTAGTTTTTTCCTTTTTATGACAGGCAGGGGATTTGGAAGGGGTAGGTTTCCTTTTCATAGGGGAGGTTTCCAGGGTGGCAGGGGCTTCTATCCACGAGGACGTGGTCGTGGGCGATATTCTTTTGCAGCTGATAATAACACGGATAGCCCATATTCTGAATTTCGTAGTGGTTGGAGGCCTTTTGGAGCTCGAGGTGTGTAAAGGGCATTCCTCATAATTTTTTTGGTCTATTATTTTGTTTCAGGGATTTTGCTAATTTGTGGTAAGCAGGGGGGAGAAGGATCTCAACATCAGCAAGGCGTGGTGGTTTTGATAGAGGGCGTGGGAGAGCCTTCCCTTCTAGGAGGCAACCCTTCCCTCCAGAAGGAGACTTTGGTGGACCTTTTGGTGGTGGACACCTTGATGAAGATCCTTACTTTTACGGTGATGGTGGTCGTGGAATAAAGCGACCATATTCAATGATGGTTGGCATATACTTTACATTTTATCTTGTCATCGTTGTCTTTAGTTTCTAATACTATGCTAGCTTATGTGACATTTGTAATTTCTAGGAGCATGATTCGGCTTACTTGGAACCTCGGAGTAGAATGCGCCCTCGATATGATCATCCTGATCCAATGCCTGGTGGTAGTCGCTACCGAGGTTTATCTCTCTTCTAATATCTACAATAGATTTTACATTCACAAACTTTTAGATACAGTTGTCTTTGAGAAAACAAAAGTTTTTAGCTGGTGAAGGGAATTTCTACTTATCTGTTTAGTTTCATGATCTGTAGATATGGGAATGGCTGATATTTATTCACATGATTATTACGGTTCAGATGTAAGTTGTATCTTTCTTCGTACTTGTTTTTTTTAATTTAGTTTTAACGATTATTTTCTGCACATTACCTGCCATTTTCATGTATATATATGCAGTATGGCGGTGGTACATATTCTGATTTTTATGGTGGCGAGCCCTCTGGAAGTGGTTACTACTATTAGTTGGTAAATTAATAATTTTAGTTAGATCATCATATTACAATACAGTTTCTTTTTGGCAATATAACTATTTTATTTGTTTTATTTGTTTTGTTTTTGCCAGTAAATTTTGCAGATGCTTGGTGGAAGGTGCAGGAGGAAAGGGCTTGCTTTTGAGATGCAAAATTCAGTTCTCTCTTTCCTCGTATTTTTGATCTTTTAGCATCTAGGCTTTTTGAGACTTTTACTTTGGGTGTCTACTGATTGGCTTATGTCCTTAGGAGTAAACTAAGTATAGGGTACATCTATTGTATGTGAGATAGTGCTGTCAGCTATTTATTTTGCGGACTTGATTGGAACTAGAAACTTTCTATGCGCTGTTAAAGTAAGTTCATCAAGTATGGACTCTTTTGAAGTAAAATTTGGAGATATAATCTATGCTTTGTTAATTGTCATTCCCAATGTTGGTGATTATTGACCTTTGATCTACTCAACTGCTAAGGGGTAAAAGGAATTGATTTCATTAATTACTCTGGGATATACCAAAGCATAGAGAATTCGATGGTATTCTGTAATGATGCAGTAAGATGAATGGTTTCCTGAGCATATAAGGAGATATTGAAGAGTTCGTTTGATTGAGCAATTTAAGTTTCTGAAAATATGGAGATGGAATATCTTTATTATTTGTGTGTGTGTGGGAAGAGGAATTTTCATGATCATCATTTTCATATCAAATATAATGGACCTAGCATTGAGTCTTCATTTCCAAAAACATGATTTATTTTAATGTTCGAGACAAGCTAGATGAATGATTCAGTGAATATGGTTCCTCTGTAAAGTGTGGGAAATTGAGGTGGTTTTGGAAGATATAGGAACTAAATTCCTATGATTTCCTGAGAAAGCTGCCCATGTTGTTAGCACACTAAAACCTCGAAGCTCATACAAGATGAATCGAGATTTATGAAGGTTATATGAAGAGTTGTAAAAGCCACGTGGATTTGTCTTCTGGTGTTCTGTTGGCAAGTACTTTTCTTAATGTTGGATTAGTTATATAATTGTGATTGTCTAGTGGACTCGATGTTGTGTCGTAGTTTCATTGACCATCAGATTGCTTGTAACTTAATTTACATTGCAACATATCCTTATCTGATATGCCCCTGTGATATGTGATTTATGAGGAAATGTCAGTCTTTAATTAAAAATGTTGTTTACACAGGTGCAGGTGATTTTGGAAATGGGGCAAGACTATGTACTGTCCTTAGGTTGAACTATTATACTAGTTGACAATAGCATTGAAATTAGATACACCAATACATGATATTGATTTAGTCTCATTTCAGTGTCCTTTTCTTGGCTTTGCCCTGCGTACCCTTTATCTTTTAAGATTTGTTGTATCAGTTTTGGAGCTGACCATCATATGTGGTTTTATGATGGTTCTTTTGTTTCTTCTTTGATATATAATTTATCTAATGACACGATGAGGTCAATGGTCGGAGTTCAAGAAATTACAGAAGATAATGAGAGTCGAATAATGGTGATGTGATCACTTGCAACCCTTTTGAGGATTTCAATTGTTTCGAATTATCCAAGTGTGTGGTTAATATGGCTTATTTGGTTAGTAGGTTGTCGTCAACTGATCCTTTTTGATGCTTGACCCCTTCTTTCTCCTGTTTCTAGTATATACTTAGATATGTTGTAACCTGCCTTAATGAGAATATGCATGAGTTTCGCAGGTTACATATAGTGTAAAACTACATGTGCTATGAATACCTTTTTTCACTATTAAAATAAAACCGACTTATAAAACCGACTTGTTATTTCTGTTCTCATCTATATATGTTTGAGTCACTTGACAGGAAATTAATGTGCATCATGCAATATAGTATAATGCATTCTATCAGTATGTTTTTTTACTTGTGTCCAAGTATGCAATGGAGATAATATTGATAGTCAGTGGTTAGTAGGATCTTAAATAAATATTGTATGGTTGTCACTTTTTTTTTAACTTTAAATCATGATCTATGAACATGGTATGCAATAGGTTATTCACTCTGTCCTATGACATATTACTGTTCAAATTCATTTGATTTTATGACTAAGAGAATCACCGTACATTTACAGATGCTGTCAGGAACATCTCCTGTTCTATATTATATGTTCTTTCAAACTAATAGCTAAGCTTACTAAAACTGACAATTGATGGCACTTCTATTGGTATCATTGGCTTCTCCTAAAATAATAGTAGGAATGAACTTGCAATCAGTAAGTTTGCTGCACTTGTTTTGGTTTGTATTTGAAGCACCTCCTTAACACATTTTGTGAAGTTGTACATACGTGTGAGATTGAATTTTGGCACATTTTCATACTTGATACTTACTTGGTAATACTATGCCAAAATATTCATCCCCAAAACCTTGTAATCCAAGCATAACTACTGCATATTATGGTAAAATGTCTTCCTATTACACAGTCACAAATTTGAGATTGAAAAAATAAAGTTAAGAATCGGTAGGTTAGTTTGCCCTCTCATTGGGATTTTAGAGTCTCATGAGGGGAGGGGTATCTTGCACCGCTATAAAGAAAGAGAGAAAGGAAAAGGTTATTGCCCTAAAAAAGCTTGCAAAATTTGTGAACAGACTTTTGATTTTGTACTAGTGTGTTACACATTTGACTTGAGTAGACCGTAGTGATGTATATTTAACTATAGCCACGTATAAGAGGAATGATTGCTACTTTGTAGGCTTGAAGTAGTGGACATTTGGACCTGGTTGGAACTAACTTGTAACTTGTAGCAGGTGGGATCTCTCTAAAACTTCCCAGATCTTGTGCGGCATCTTTTAATGTCTAAAACTTTCAGGCGCTTCATTTCTATGGAGCTGCATGAACACAAATAGTGCATCTGCTATTGAACTTTCTTAATACTTTATAGACTACCTCATGACACTCTGACCTTGATCAGGCTATAAGGTAATGGGGTGCCGAAATTATGGCACATCAGGATCAGCTATTATTCTAGATCGGATTACGGCTTGTGAAGTAGATTTTGTCGTCTTCCCATGAGAAATTGATCATGCCCAGATAATATCTATGAAATTATAGTTTTGTAAGGGAGTTTCTCAGTTATAATCGGTATTTAGGGGTCTCTTGTTACCTGAGGAGAATACTACAATGCTCAGTAGAGTGATCTATATGGTAGTAGTACCTTTGAGTGGATTCATTGCTTGGAGTGAGGTGTCTGATTGTACATAACTGTTGCTTTATATTGGAGTAATTTTAAATCAATAGCTAGGCCTGCGAGTTATATTAGTACCAATGATGTTTTGGTTGTAGGTGGGCTTGAATAGTTTAGGCGAATCTGTAAGGATCCAGTTTCTTCGACCGAACACAAGCATATTTTCAAAGGCTGTTGTCTACCTTGTCTTTATATCTGGAAAACATGAAAACATTTGCAATTTCTGGTTACTCTTTTGAGAGTCGTGCAGCTTTAGACGCATCATATTCTTGGCACAAGAGTAACGGAGAAGTTGATTGTTTACTACTGCTGTATAGCAGTTTGAATTGTTCGATTAGGCTTAGAATTTGGAACCAACAGGAAACAAAGGCAATTGGGTTTTATATAAGTGGTTGTGGAGGATTAATATTGGGGATGCTGTGTGACCAGAGTTATAGTGACTGGGATTTTTGGTTCAGTATAAAGAGTTTAGCAATCACTTGAATGTATTTTGCGAAGGGAGATTCTTGAACAAGGTTTAGAAGAAGAAAAATTCGAGTTATATTTCTTGTAAAATGAATACTAATTATACTTGTCAAAATTATATCAGACATACGGGACTGTCCAGAATTAGGTTACTAAGTTCACTCCTTTATTTTATCTTTGACCTTTGAGCCATTTTGTTTAATGCATAATAATTTGGGTGAAGGGGATTTTTCGGCCGTTTCCTTTTGAGTCTTGATTGAGATGACACAAATTTAAATAGCAATCTTGTTTTTGCGACAAAACTGAGACCAAGTTTGGGTGGATCATTGTATGAAGAATAAAATCATGAATATCACAACCGTATTGTGAAAGGGGAGGGATAGTGGTCAAGAATCCCTCAGGGCCATTATTTTTGACCCTGATAGAGTGTTGTCCTTGGAGTTTGGGTACGAATCCTAGTCACAAGTGGAATTTATATCTCATCTAAACATGTTGAATGCGAATCGTGTCTGAAGGATCCGACTTTTTACTGTTTTCAAATTTTAACAATACATCTCTTCAGCTATAAAACAACTCACTCCCTTCAATTTCTTCCTTTGCACCAACCAATAAGCATTTGACATCTTGCATTGCTGCATCCCAACTCCTAAGACTTTGTCAACCCATCTTTAGACTATTTTCTTTTCTCCCTTCTCATTCCATCTATTATTGGCTACGAGGTATTTAAACTCTTAGTGTTAATCAATCTTTAATTTAGTTATCGGACAATTATTATTTTATAATTTATTTTTGCTTGAAGCGTACCTTAGTTTTGTGCCTACTTAGCTGTATAGGATAACATATTGAAAGGAAGATGTTACCATAGTAAGGGAGGTTGGGTGGAAGATGAAGAGAAAATATGAGAGAAGGATTTCATAGGAGAGGAGGGAATATCACATTATTTTGGACTCTTACTACACTTTTGAGGCTAGGATAAAAGTCCAAAAGAGTGGAATTTTACTACGCTTTTGATGTTTATTTTGGAGTTGACCTTAATTCCAAAACATTCCATACATATGGGAGTTGAGTGACTTGGAGTTTGTAGGCTAACTCAACCAAACTCTGGTCCCAAATGCACCCTAATTAAGAACTTACAAGAAGGTTATTCCCTTGACCTTCGGGACGAAAAGTGAACAACCTGTGTGATTACCAATAGCTCAAAGTTTGAGGGATATCTTACTCTTAATTAAAAAAAAGGGAAGGATTAAATTGTCTAAAAAAACTTGAGGTTGGCTTCAAAGTTTTCTCCAGTCCTACAGTAGTGGTAGTAGACATAAGCTTGAATTCTTTCCCTTTTCCTTGTGTTGCCATCATGCTATCTTGGTTAACCCTTCAGCCATTGCATATAACAGTTACATAGATAAGTTTGCAATATGCAGTAACCTAATTCTAAACATTTTTCTACTTGTATCGTCTGGACTAGTTTCCATTCTTTATGAGACAAACCATCAACTTCTCTAAATGAATCCTTTCAATTTGATATTAAGCTTATCTACATTTTTGGTTTGGACAAAGCTCATGAGCTCAGAAACAATCTTAATTTAGAGTAAAGCTTGTGTATACTTTTGAAGCTCATCAAGCTTGCTAATTTAATCAAGCTCATCAAATATTCAACATGTTTTGTACTGCATAAAGAAAAAGGCATACAACAAAAATTTCCAATGAATTGTGCAATTTGATATTGCTTTCCTTACAAATTCAAGAGAACGAAAGAAGGATAATTTTCCTGCTAGAAAGAAAGATAACCAAGTTCCCATGAGAACAACACAATTCTCAACAAATTGATCAACATGCATTAGAAGAATCAAGTAATCGTGCTCAGGAGCAGCAGCCCGAGTCTCCACTTCGCCCTGCTTTTCCTGGACCCTACACGACTGCCCCACCAGCACCCTCGCCCATAATTAACAGACCCGGAGTCACTGGTCCAACTGCTGGGTCAACAGTCCGACCGTACACATGCCATCAGGAAAAACTTGTGACATTAATACCCAAAAAAAGTGAGGACATATTCAACCAGCGACTGCAAAAGAACAGAAATGGAAATCCTCCACAAATTAATGGTTAATGAATGACATGGATCAATAGTGGGATGGTAATAAAATTACTCATCCTATATTAGCATGAATCATAACAAACTTTCTTATTAGATTGCGTGAATTGAATATTACCGAACTTTGACCCTTTTTTTCTTTTGATCCCACCAATATAGCTAGACTGACTATTTTAGTGCTACATTGTAAGGAAAATCGAAGTGGTGAAAGAGAGACTAATATAAATTGGAAAAGAGACTTTCTCTGTACTAAGATGGATGGGCCTTTTGTTTTAGATGCAACCAACCTGGGTTTCCAGGACCTGCTGGCTTCTATGGGTTTAGAAAACCCGACCGGGTCAATCAGGTTTTACTTGGGTTGATGGAAATCCGGTCCAAAACTGAACTCAAACTGGTTTAACTACCAGTTTTCCGGTTGGAGCGCCGGTCCGGTCCGAGTTTGATAACTATAACATCGTCAACATCCTGAGCACCACCCTCTATTAAGATAATACCATAATTTAGCTAAACTTATAGTCAAGGTTGTCAAAGGCGCACGCAAGGCGCAAAGAGTCCATATCGCCCGAGGCGCAAGGCGCACTTAAGGCGCGCGTCCGAGCGTTACGAGGCGCATATATATATATATATATATATATAAACCTGTGCACCTCTCTAGTCTTACTTCACAATTCACATTGACTCATTTATTCTGTGGAAAAAATACATATACTGTAAAAATTTTGCACAAACAATAATAAAAAGACTGACTGCATCTAGCAGCATTGTCTAGAAATTTTTTTCAGTTATTGCAGTAGTGTAGCAATATTTTTTAGTACAATAACAAAATACAGTGATAAGCATTCTGCAAAAAAATTGCAGGAACAAAAAAAAGGAACGAATTGGTGCCAAAGTATTCCAGTCATCAGTATACAGTAAAAAGAAAACAAAAATGAACAATAAAAAAGGCACTACTTCAGTAATCTTTACTAAAACAAATACAAGAGAGGAAGAAACAATAAAACAAATACAAGAGAGATCGAGAGAGAAAGGAAAAGTGAAAAAGAAAAGAAAAAAACAGAAGAAAAAAACGCAAAATCATCGAGGCGCGCCTAGGCGCGCCTTAAGCACAACCTGCGCCTGGGCAAAAGGCGCGCCTTGGTCGCGCCTGTCTAACTGCGCCTCGCCTCGACCCTGTTAAGGCGCTGTCCCTGTGCCTGGAGCCAAGGCGCGCCTTAGGCGCGCCTGGGGCGCGCCTTAGGCGCGCCTTTGACAACACTGCTTATAGTTAGTAACAAATACTTCTAACGGTATACTTAATTTAGCTAAATTAACTTACAGTTTTCTCCTCTATATAGATGATACATTATTTTCTAGATAAGTTAAGAACGAGTCAAGTAAAAAAGTTCTAGTGTACCTTAATTTTTCTAAACTTATAGTTAGTAATAGATACTTCTAATCGTATACTTAAAATTTAGCTAAATTAGCTTACATTTTTCTCCTCTATTAGATGATACATTATTTTCTAGATAAGGTAAGAATGAGTTGAGTAATAAAATTTTAGTCTATATTGTCACAGGCGACGTCTAGGCGTGCGGGTTGGAGAGGTCTCGTCTCGACATGTGAAAAAAATTTCTGGGTGAGGTTTTGCTCGCCTAGGCATGCATAGACGTCCGCCTAGGGTCGCCCAGGGGGGAAAAGACCCGCCTAGGGTCGTCCAATTATGCTTACTATCCTTACTTGATGTTGAATATTGATTATTTCATATTTGTTGCTTCTTGTATTACTTTTATGCTTATTAGTTATACTACATATTTGTTGTATGCATAATTGCAGAATATTGATTCAAAGCAGTGGATCGTGGGCGGCAGAATTTTTGATTCAAAGCAGTGGATCCTTGGCGGGTGCCTAGGCGAGGCGGGTGGCCTAGCGCCCAGTACAACATAGGTTTTAGTTGTTTTAAATAATATCAATTATAGTAAGAAAAACTAGTAAAGAAAATCAAATATTTATTTTTTGAAATTTTTTAAGATGCGCAGACTGTTGTTTGAGCTGTTGTTCTGGTGTTGCAGCCAATGCATACTGGATATTAGCTTGGCGCTCACAGAAAATCTCAGATCAAATAACATTAAAAAATTGAAATGACAATACTTTACTAATATAAAGTCAAAATGACTATTGATATTAGTGGTTTAGGTAGTTTAAGAGGTTTCTGTCATAGTTCTTTGTTGGGAAATTTTAAAAATATATTATTGAAAAAACTTGAAGACATTTCTTCTTATATTTAGGCATGATTCTATGTATTATTTTTTTATTTCTTGTTATAGCTTTGAATGGAACAATATCAAGATTGTGATGTTGTGAATCTATAGATATACATCTTCAACAAATATAATGGTTACAATCTTGTCGGGGAAAGATTCTTAGTGTGAGTATCAGCCATTATCGGTAGCAGTCAGAATCAGGATAGGCCAAAAGTGATAAGGTCAATACGTTGCGGTATTGGACGACAACAAACCTTTGGTAGTTTGGAGTGTCCGGGTTGTGTCCAATATGTGACACGACACTGCCTACATTATTGGAGTGTTTATGCTTCCTAGGGTATATCCTAATAAGTTCGGATACATATTTCTTTTTTCTCGGTTGGTCTAAATAAGTGTTCGGGTTGTCTCCTATACGTGACACGACACGGCCTACATTATTGGAGTGTTTATGCTTCCTAGGGTATATCCTAATAATTTTGGATACGTCTTTTTTCTCGGTTGGTCATATTGTTAAGTGTTATTTTGCTTGGATAATTTCAGAGACGTAGTCCAGGTTCAAAATTTTATTGAGACCTTTTGTGAAAATTGCCAGGTATAGGAAAGCACAATGAGTTGGCTGCTGTTTTCCTAGTTCAGTTAGTGAAAGAACGCGAGAAAGGATGGATGCAAAATTGCATTTATTTCTCTTCCATTTCTCTGGTTACATTCATCCATATTGCTAATGAGATTTCGTCATAGTTTTCAATTAACCTTTTTGTAGGGGGGCAGTTTTTGATGTGCATGCGTTAGGGTTTCTTTTGTGAAGTTGTGATATGTTTGTTGCCCCAGAATACTTCTATAGAAACAGAAGTTTTGGTTGTCCTGAGAGCAGTTTTTGTATGCACTGTAGTTGGTTTCATATCTAAATTTTGGTTGTGCTTCAATTTTGATTTTGCAAAATGCTTCGGTACTCTCACTCATAGTTCTTCATCACCATGGTATATTTAGCTAAGCCATTACCCAATTGTTGGCTTGGTTATGGGCAAGGTTCAAATTGGGGAGACTGTTGAGAAGTCTAATGGGGTATGGTAAAATATTTGCAGCTCATCTCAAAGGGATACCACTCAAAGCACATACTAAAATATTCTTCGGCTTTGGTCTAGACTGCTATAGTGTACATGTAGTGGTTGAATAAATTTTTAGGCAATTTAATGCTTAACTAAAAATGCCAGGAATGGTGATTTGCTTAATCTTTAGTATTTGATTTGTTCTACTCATCTCATCTTTATGGTTTTCTTCCCCATTCCTCAAATGGCGGATCTTAAAAGGCATGTTCTATCTGCAAGGGGAGTCGATTAGCAGGTAAGTGAAATTACAAACTATTTTGTTTGGTGTATTAAAGATTTTCGTAATCTTTGGTTAATCAGGGAATTCAGCAAGGTTACTTGTCTGGAGTGTCTTTCAAGGAGAAATCTTGTTCTCTTGATATTTGCTTGCTTCGATATTTATTTTGTGCTAAATTAACTAAAATAATATTGTAAAGTCAAATGTATTCTGTTACACCTGAAAGAATATATGTATTGCGACTGTAGCTGCTGAAGTGAGTAAAATCTGTATGATCCTAATCATCTGTCTTTGGGGGGGGGGGGGGGGGGGGGGGGGGGGGGGGGGGGGGGTGGGGTGCATTTGCTAAAATATCCTCTTTTTTTTTTTTTTTTTAGATGCAGAACCTGCTTGGGTAGGAACATGCTTTTATGCATACAACTTTTACCTGGGCCTCGTTTCTAGTATTGTTATATCATATCGAGTCGATTGGATTGCACTCTATTGGGTAGACTATTTATGTAAGCATTTTGAGATTTGTTTGCGCTTCAATAGTTTTATCTGAACTTTGATCAATACTTCAAAGGGTCGAAATTAAATATTTACATACTCAATATATCCACATCAATACCCGTGTAACTATGTATGTGCATGTGGACATGTATATTTAAGCCAACTTTTTGCACAGGTTTGCCATCAATCATTTTGGTTCAAATTCTATCATTTGAGCTCAAGATACGAGTCCAGAACTTGGATTGTGTATTTGACCTACAGGTTTTCTTGTCTTGTATGAACATACTTTGTCTCAACATTTTCCTTCTCAGGATGTATGTAATTGAAATGAATTTTGATAGTGGCAAATTCTTTGGACTTTTATTGAACTCGAACTTGTAGCGACTTCGTTTATTTGGATAATTGTTATGAAGTAGTAGTATATGGTGACAACATTCAAAATGGATAAGTTTATGCAAATTATAAGGGCACATCATTTCTTACTTAGGGGTAGTCCAGGATTGGGGCTAGTCTAGTTTAGACGAACTTTTACTCGGGACAAGTCATTTTTTGTTAGGGGCTGCCCACCCCATAATCCTCCTCTTCCAACTCTCTCAAAACTTTTCATTTCTAATTTTTTACTGTTAGGGGCTGCCCACCCCATAATCCTCCTCTTCCAACTCTCTCAAAACTTTCCATTTCTAATTTTTTTACTCTCCTCTTGAATCCTCTCAAACCTAAACTCATTTCCACCACCTCCATCTTCACCAAAATCCTGCCCTTTAAGATCTATTTTTTTTCCTTCTCTTGCTGCCTACGAGCTCGACTTGCTGTTGAAACTTTCATACATCATTTCCTAGCGGAATAATCTAATATGAAGTAGGCAATATTTAAATAAATGCGTAATGTAAGGGGACAAGAGAGATCAAACTCAAACATTAAGGTTTATACTGGTTTTTTTTCTGAGAGAACTCGTCCAGTTACGAGTACTCAGCTCGATATTGAATCCACTATCTCGTGAAATATAAGTTTTGAATCTGAAGGGTTTGCAGCTCCTTACAACACATGTTTTTTATTCGAAGAGTACTACAACTTTCAAGCCTTTAATACGAAGAACTTGTCCACTTCAACAACAAGATGAAAACTGAGATATTTTCAAATTTTTTGTACAACTCCATCAAACTTTTAGATTGAACTGAGATTGGCATCGTCTTGGCTATGATTGATTTGAAAGTGAAAAAGCTCTTTGAGAACACTTAAATGAATAAAGAAGATAAGGAGATGATTGAGTGAGTTGAATGGAGAAATTCTCTCTATTTATAATGTTCTCTGGAACAAAACTCGGGCAGAGTATGGTAGTTCAACATTCAAAATATTGAACGTTAGGAGCATGTTCTTCAGGGTGGCCATTTCCTTCGGGAACTGGGTTAGGGGGACTGAGTTCGGGTAGAACTCGGTCCGAGATCGGTTGTCCTGTTTCCAGAATGGAAGAATCGGCTTTGGGTTTTGGATATTTGGGCTATTTGAATTGAGGCCTGGATTTGAATATGTGGATTGATCAAGGAATAGATTGGGTAGGCTATTTTGTAGCTGAGCCATGTGCCAATCTCGTCAACCGTACATTTTTTCTAGACTCAATAAATTGAAAAATACATAAGAACATAGAAAAAAAATGTCTTGATCAGCACTGCGATTATCTTTGGCAAAGACTCTGATTGAATGTAGCAGCATGATGATAGTCGTCCAGCAGTAGTACCGTACATGTATGTTATTTGTGTATATTGAATCGAAGTTTAAGTTGGTTATCAAAATCAGGTGTGACCAGACCGATGTGCCAACAATATTTTCCATTTTGATAATTGATAAACTCAAGTTGATACACCAAATAATTTCAAAAAATAGGAAATAATTTTAACTTCCTTGATAATGGTAACTTTCTCCCCCTTTGTCATTGTAGCAAAATATAAGCTCCCCTGCAAACAAAGAACACAAACAACAACAAAAAGAGTGAAGCGAACAAAAAAATAAGGAGATAACTAGAACATGTAACAAGTAGCATAGTACATGACATAAAGAGAATACTACTAAGAGTTTTAAAACATAAACACAACATAAAAGTCTGATACATAATCAAAGTGCATAATAAAAATGCATAACTAGAAGATAACATCACCAAACTAAAGTGTCACTAACAAATAGTGCCATCAACCAACATCAACTGAAAAAGACTAAAATTAGTTACTAGAAGATGAAATTTAGGCATGAACATGGATTGAGAAAATTTGGAAGAGAAAATGCGGGTTTGGGGAGGGAAGAAGAAGAAGAAAAGATTTTTTTTTGACTTATATACCTACATTTGGGCTAACCATGAGTAATTTTTCTAGTGGCAAACTTGTAAATTAAAAGAAAATTTTGGGCTAGTCCTGAGTAAGTATTGAAGTGCCAGAGCCCTCACCACCACTATGTATGTCACCACCTCCGCTCTCCATTTCGCTCCACTATCCATCCCGCTCTCCTATGCCATATTTACTTGAGAACCACCACGATCGTTGTTCATCATTCTCCTGTCGTCAATTTTCGATCGAGCCACCACCATATTTTTCCACGTAGTTCGTGGGTCAAACCAACGATTCTCTTCTCAATAGATAGATTCTTTTTCTAGTATCACTTCTATCAATGCAATGAAAGAACCATCCCTTCCTATTTGTTTATCCTGTTAGATAGAAAGAAAATGAGACCAAAAAGAGCCCCCTCCTTGACTATTACTATACTAAAAGGGGTGGGGTGAAGGAGGGTTTACATACAACCAGGACAAAGTGGTTTATGATTGAATCTCAGAGGCAATCTTATCATTTGACGCTTCTCCTTCTTTTGGCCACCTCGAGCCCCCAATCTTCCTTATATGCTTTTGGCCATCATTAGTGCTCCTCTGCCCCCTCATCATTCTCCAGATCCAAATAATCTCCAACATTGCCTCCATTTCTCCTTCCTCTGCCATTAGTCAACGAGACCGCCATGGTCATCCACTCCTTTGTGAGAGGGGATCATGCAACACATGTCGGCTTTAATAGGGTATGCATGACTACAACGAGAAAAAAGTCCATCCTCACCACGTGGCAGTGGTGAGACCGTGCTCTCCTCTAATAGTAGCAGGACACACCACGGAAGAGCAAATAGCATGATACTACAAAAGTGATGTGTCATGCTACTATTGGAGAAGAGCAATATTTTATCACTGCCACGTGGTGTGATTGGACAACTGAATAATTTCTCTACAACAAGGGAGAGGATCGAGTTGTAATGGGTAATAACACTTTTTGGATTTTTCTACTTTTTAAAAGTGAACTGATTTAACCTTTTAGGGGTATGATAGTTTACCAAAAAGGAAAATGCTAAGTTTACTACCAAATTCTTACAACCTTCTTACAACTACTCTCTCCCACTCCTTACACATGAGTCCCACCGGGTCCCACCACCATTCTCACCCCCTGCTACATGGGCTCCATCCGGCCCCATCATTTCTTTCTCTCCTCCAATCGAAGTCCGACACGTGTCCGGTTGTAGGAAGGTTGTAAATTTTGGTTGTAGGCATAGCAAAGCTCTTACCAAAAAAGAAGGTGTTCATGTCATTATTTTAAGAAAATATATGATAGTCCTGAGATAACTAATGGTTTGAAGATATCATAAGTCGTTAAATGAGAGAGAGAGAGAGAGAGAGAGAGAGAGAGAGAGAGAAGAAAAAAAGAAAGAAAAAGAAGAAGAAAAAATTGGCTGCAGATTAAAAGGTGGCAGCTACTTGAATATTTAATTGCAAAAGTACATTGTTATAGTGTGAAAAGAAGTACACTGTTTAAATACTCTTCTTTTTTTTCAGCATGTGCGGGCTCAGTTAAATCGTGTGTCTTTTCGTACACGATTTTTAGCCGATAGTTATGTCACTTTGGACTCTTCGTGCGAATCTTATCCGCACTGGCTTTTTCATTATCGTCTCACACGTACGTCTCGCGCACATAGAATATTGTAATCATGACAGAATTTTTTTAGAGATGCCGGGAAGGAATAATATATAATATGTCTCCTTTTTTCGATCTATCGATTTTCTACCACTCCGTCAAGGCCTTATGCCTCTCTTCGGTAACAACGGTCACTCGAGTTCGGCTAATCATGGCATATACTTGAATATTTATTTGCAAAAGTACATTGTTATAGATTTATATATAACACACACACACACACACACACACGACTAATTAGACGACTTTTTTTGAACCGTGTTCAAGCTGCTTTGTATTAGTAGAAATTTGTTTGAATATTTTGAAGTGAAAGTAAAGAAGAGATATGATGACCAAGTTTGAAATGAAGCTTAAATTATATTAAACTATTTTAAATATGATTCAAATATATTTTAGTTAGAATTTTTTCATATAGATGTTTGTACAATTTTGGATGTGCTTAGTTAGATGATATTATGTACTTAATTTAAATATAACTTAAATATTGAATATATTTTATGATTTGTTATCTGTTCAGGTAATTAGAAGGATTTTAGATTTTTTTTTTCTTAACTACGGAGATACATAAGCGCACGGCTTTTTTTTTGAACCGTTTTCAAGTTGCATTGTATTAGTAGAAATTTGTTTGAATATTTTGAAGCAAAAGTAAAGAAGAGATATAATGACCACGTTTGAAATGAAGCTTAGAACGAGAACACACACACATACACACACACAATAACTTGGAATTTATTTTCGAACCCAAAAATTTAGTGGTTCACACAAATAGTTAGAAAATACAAGTGGCAGAAAATAGAAATAGCCAAAAAAAGGAAATTTTGTATATAACTTTCTTAATTACATAATTATTTCTTAATTATCTAATTATTTTCTTCATTACTTTCTTCAATTTTTAAATATTTCTTAATTACCTAATTATTTTCTTAATTATGTAATTATTCAAGGTTTTTTTTTTAACTATATGAGGTAATTTAACATCGTCTCCCTCTCTCCCCCTCCTCTCTTCTCACCGACATCACTCCTCCTCTCCCTCTTCTTCTTCCTCCACTCCTTCGATGTCATTCCCTGACCAAGCCACCATCACCTCTGCTTCTCCTTCTTTGGGCCACCCTAAGCCCTCGTCCTTCCTTCTCTGCCTATAGCTAGCACCACCGTCACCCCCGCTCCTCTGTCCTCTCCTTCTTCAAAATCAAGCAACTGCCACTACAACCTTCATTTCCTCTCCCTCTCTCTGGTCAACGAGATCCAGGTCTCCTCCTCCAAGCGCTCCAAAATTATCCCATCATCAAGGCTCCACCGTCCCTGATGCTTGCGTTGCTGCCAGGGACGGATCCAGAAATGTATATTGTAGTGGGCTAGAATATGTTGGGATGGATTAGGCGTGGACTAACTCCCAAAATAATTAAAAAAATAAAAACTTACGTGAAAAAAAGGAAGATTTTTTTTTTTTTGGGGGATGTCCATCCCAGCTTCTACCTAGATCCGCCCTTGGTTGTTGCATCAAGCTCCGCCCTCTCACTTCAGAGCCCACCTCATCGAACCAAACAACCCCTTGGTACGAAAGTACAAGAATAAAACTATTCACATTATTGTAAATGTGTGAAGGGATAGCCTTTTAGGTCCATAGTAGATACGAGGCGAGCATTGCTGATCGACTATGAATGCGAAGTTATCAACGATGTCATCGATGAACCGATCCGATCGACCGTTTTGTAGCATGCTTGTGCGTGTTATTATTGGATCTTTTTCTAGGTGATGTGACAGTTTTTTTTTTTAGTTTGAATGCTTATTTAATTTAGTGTAAAGTCTGAAATACTAATCTGATTAATTAGTTATTAGTAAGAGGGAAAAAAAGGATTAAGGAAAGGAAGTTCCCTACTTTATAATTGTGGCTTGATTACATCCTTCCTACTGTTAGGGTTTCTATTTCTTTTTTTTACAACTAAAAAGACCAACTCACAAGCTTTCCAACTCGAGCCTTCGTCAATGTTGAATATAGGCCTCGTTTGGTTGGCAGAATCTTCCGGTTGGAAAAAAAAAAGTGATTACTTTTCTATATTTGGACGTCCAAGGAATTGAGGAGGAAAGGAAAGTGATTTCCAATTGAAGGGTAATTAGGAGGAAAAGTGATTCCATTCATCCAAGGAAGGAATCACTTTCCCACATTGAAGTATTCACTTTTCTTTCTAAATTCTTTGGCATTGCCAAACATCAGAAAAGAAAATCAATAGGAATTAAAGTTTCCCAAAGAAAAGAAAATGACAAGGAATTGCTTTCCTTTCTCTTCCATTCCGCGAACCAAACGAGGCCATAGGGCAATGTTACTCTTACAACCAAAAGTGAGTGCAAAAGCTTACAACTACCACGTGGCCTATTGAGGGAGGGGGGAAAGAGGTGAGGGTCCGATAGGACCCATGTAGCACGAGGTGCTGGCTTTAAGTGGGTTGTAAACTTTAAGGTAGAGGGAAAAGTCCCTTGCATCTTAAAATGGAATGACCTTATTTTGTATAAAAAAGGATCATAAAAATTTTAGTTTCGGAACTATGGACTGGTATGATATTTCTATCACGGACTTGTTTGGTAAATGGAATTTGGATTTAGATTTGGATATGAAAATTCAAAATTCAAATCCAAATCCAAATCTTGAATTTTCAAATTCCATTTACCAAATCCATTGTTTGGTTTTTTCCATTGAATTTGGTTGAAATACAAATCCATTTTTTGGATTAAAATAAAATAAAATATGCCATTAGGATTATAATAAAATATTAATTAGTTAAGATTATAGTTATAACTAAATATTAATTTACTAAGGTTGTAATAAAATGCTACTAAATAAATTATAATTATGATTAATAAAGTTATAAATTATTAATTAAGATTATTATAAAATAATAATAATAAATTTATTAATTAATAATTTATTAATTTAGATTATAATTATGATAACTAACTATTAGTTAATTTTTTTTATAACAATAATAACTAACTACTAGTTACAAAAAATTAGTTTGAAAATAAAAATAATGATTAATTTAATTAACTATTAGTTAATTTTTAGTTAACTATAAATTAAAATGTTTTTATAAATAATTATAAAAAATTAATATATAAAAAATAACTAATTATTATATAATTAATTAAATAATTATTATTTAATATTAACTAAATATTTAATATAACAAGGAATTATTAAAAATAACTAATTTTTTCCTCCCAAATTCAATTATTTTTTTCTTTCCAAATCCAAATTTTGGATTTAGTCATACTTTCCATATCCAAAACTATCTCCAACCAAACATAGAATTCCATAAATTTGGCTCCAAATTCATAAAATCCAACTCTAAATAGGATTTACCAAAAGGCCCTAAATAAAAGCTAAAGTAATATAGAATTTAAAAAATGAATTTTTTTTTTCCGCCCTAATCTTATCAATGGACTGGAGCATACTTTAATAATCACGTTTCGGAACTAAAGAAGTCAAGCTTGAGCTTGTTCACTAACTTTCAAACTAAAGAAGTTTCAAATGCTCAAACTTGGCTCGTTAAAGAAATCAAGCCATGTTCACTAGCTTTCACACTAACTACATACTTTAACTGTTAAAAGTTTATCAATCCTATTTTTTTTTTTTCAAATTTGACTGAACTTTGGATGGTTGTACATTGAAAAGGAAAATGATCAGCAGACCGAGAGCAGACCGAGAGGAGGACCGAGATTTAAACCGCGGTGCCACGTGTCACCCTCCCCTCCCATTGGTCGGATTCCTGCCGTTGACGTCAGCATTTTCTGCTAACGTCAGTTCTCTGAACCCGACCAATGAGGGAGGCAGTGTTGTATTGAAAACTGTGGATTTGGGGAAGTAGAGACCACAAGCTTGGATGGGACCAGCGACGTTGATTTGAAAGTGTTGGATAATTTGGAATAGGAAGCAAATAGGAATATCTTCGGTTGACTTGCCATTTATGATACAAATTTTCTCTTTTGTTTTGTCGAGAGTGCCATTCTCTATTGAATGCGCAAGCGAATTGGCTATCAAAATTCAAAGTCAAAGAACAATGTAAATTTGATTGGTTGATTGATTGCTTACATAGCTTGAGCGAGCTTCCTTCCTTCTACGTGTGAAATGTTGATTCTCAATAAAAGAGACGTGTATATACATTGGAATGTCATGGAGTGCCTATCATTTTTGGGTGCTATCTCATTTTCCACACTATTGACAAATAGAAACATAGGGTTGCATATACACATATTTTTGGTGTGGATGAAACAAAACCATTTACACAATATTATGTACACATATTTTTGGTGTCGAGGAAAAACTCTAACTTCGAAAAGTTGTATAAAAAAATTCAGGGAAGAATCCAGAAATTTTAATGAGTGATAGAGAGCTACATTTTGGTTTGGGGTTAGCAGCTTCAGAATTTGTTTTTAAAAAAAATTAATATAAAACTGTAAAATATGTACCCTTTTTAGGTGGTGGAAAAACTATGAGGAGTTGGACTAATTTGGTTTGCAGAATCAAGACATTTGGAAAGAAGAAAAAAAAAAGTCATTATTTTCATGTGTTTGGATGTCCAAAAAAATGAGCAGAGAGAAAATTGGTTCTCAAAGGAAAGAGAAAATAGGGAAAAAAAAGTTTTTCCATCTACCCCCAAAATTTACTTTTCCTTCAAATTTTTTACATTTGTTACAAACATTTAGAACTAGAATAATGCTATTTGTACCTCCAAATTGTACCTCCAAACCGTCACTCCTTACGTGGCAGCTGACGTGATATGTTGATGTGGCTGCTGACATGACAAATTTTAAAATTCAAATTAAAATTAACACTAAAATTAATGTTAACATTAACATTAACATTAAAATTAATATTATTGTTAACATTAATAATAATAATATTAATATTAATATTAATATTAACATTAATTAATATTAATATTAACATTAAATTAACATTTAATTAATATTAACATTAAATTAATATGGACAAAATTGGGTAATTAATTTTTTGGATTAAAATTTGTCATATCATCGGTGATGTCAGCTGCCACATAAAGAGGGATGTATTGGAGGGACAATTTGGAGGTACGAATAGCATTACTCTATTCTAAAATAATCAGGTCGAGTCATCCGTTTATCAATTACCCTTGACAGCTCATGGTGGATTCAAAATAAGGAATCCCTTTGAAATGCTGTCACGCCCCGCTCCCGTAGGAGCGATCGTCCTCGCTAAGGCGTGATGCCGCACGAGCCTAGATTGCGCCCGTGCAAGGCAATTCCATAACGGCCGATTACATCGGCGGCGACGGGGTCGTCGCACAGAAGTCCCAAGCAGAAAAATTGAATACATTGCAGCGGAATTTAAAGAAGAACACATGAACACAAGTAACTCAAAAGAAATCTCTTTACTGATATTGAATACAAGATTACATTTGTGGGCGCAAGGCCAAATTACAAGTCTCTCGTGCTCACTTTTCTCTCATTTACAAGTCACTCTGCTCTCTCTCATCTCTCGATACAATACTTGAATCCAGCGGAAGCTTCGGAAGGCGATGTCCATACATTATGTCCTGTATAAGTCTTCAGTTCACGCGGCCGCACGCTTCGACTCGCCAAGGAACTCCGTGCCTCGACGCATCCAAGCGAGATCCGCGCCACGAGCTTCTACCTGTGCCTGCACATGAAACACTGTGTGGGTGTCAGTACCACTGTACTGGTGGAGTGAGCTTCTCGCCCACCCATACGAAACCAACACGTTTCATTTACTTTGTGCAACATAAACCCTTTTTCGATTGTCTTTCTATTCTTGCCTTAGGATCAGTTTTAGGACCGGTGCCTTAGCGCAACTTGTGTATCAGAACCATCCCGTGCTTGTAATGTCAACGTTAACTCATACTTTGTCGCTAGACCACTCCTCGTGCCAACAACGTTAACCTATCAAGTCGTGTTTGCCTTACGGCCAAAATCAGAGACGCAACTATACGAAAGACTCCATTTCCTTTCCTCTAGACCTTTCTCGTGCTTGTACTGTCGACGCACTGACTTATACTTACCTTTTGTGCCAAACTCTGGGACGTAACGACTCGGTCGTGCCATAACTCGATCCGTGCTTCAATATCTCCGAGGCAGTGCCTCCTTGCTTAATCTCGCCTACACTTGTATTATGACCACGCGGCCGTGCCTCATATTTCGAGGCCGTGCCCAATAACTCAAGTAACTTCACACAACTTGCCCTACGGCCCTTTTTGACTTAACTCGCAATAGCTCAAGCCTAACTCATACAACTCTATGCCATCAACTTATCACTCGACGCCACATCTAGTGCCGAAGCACGCCGCCTTCTCGCTGTAACCAAATCTTAGGCCCAGACATTGTGTTCACTAACTCCATACACTTTTTAACTCAACTCAATCCAAAGGCACGCACGCGGATTGCCGCCCGTGCCGACACATCTATATGAAAGGTCACTGGCATTAACTAGCCATCTTGGACATAGCCTGGCAATACGGGACCCTTGCAACGCAAGTAGCTAGCCCCGATGCAAGTCCCCGTCTTACCGATCGCCTTACCAGCGTTGCCTATTACCCAGCTCGGCTATAACCTGTTTCTTCCTAGGCCGAGTCGGTGCCCATGGCCCAGGGCTGCCGCTCGAAGAAACCATCGCCCTTGTCGACAAGTTGTCCATGACCACGCGCCTACGCTAACTTCCAGACTTAACGTAATGCATGGTCTCATTATTATCACAGTCCCTTTGCTTTACTCTTTCCACTTTTCACACTTCATTCGCAGAGCCCAAACCAGGGTTGCCTCGGCGACTGAACCACAGTCCCGACATATTTTCTCTCGGCGACTAACCATCGCTTAGACTAAACATTCTTTGAACTCAGGGAACGGCTACTGCATAGCCTTCCAACTTAACTTGAACATAACGTGTTTCCATAAGTACCGACCGACCGTGGCTAACTCTCATACTGAACCACCGTGGCTCGTGCCTTAAACCGACTCGTGTTCTACGCAACGCTATCGCCCAAGTCATACTTCCTATGACGGGCCTTGGGGTCGTAGGACTATTTATCTTGACAACCGCAGAATGAGCGGGACAACACGTAGAATAACTTAGGTCGACCGGCATAACTATGCCTAACTCACTCAAGCCTACAACTTAATCCAAGGGACGAGCAAAGGCTATGCCAAGCCTTGCGGGACAGGATCGTGCATGCTTTAGCAAGCATTTGTGCGGGCGACGCCTATGACTTAGGCTAACTCTCAGCTTTTGCACCGAAGACCAACTTTCCTTCTCCCAAGCCACGGGACGAAGGACCGAGTGTCATTTTTTTTTAAAAGCACACCGTGCACCAACTCTAAGCCGACCGTGGGACGTTTTCCATGTTCTAACTCATTTTGACCCGACGGGATTATTCCCTTAGCTATGTGGATGCGTAGCTTTTATTTATTAAGCCTAACTTGTGCAAGTTGAAAACACGATTTATTATGTGAAGGCAAAGATGAGGAGAGTTCACCGAAACTACCCCACCTGAGCGATGTCTCCGAGCAAGCCGTTGCAAGGCTAAGTCCGAATGCCGTCGGCGTTTCGATTCCTCCGATTGACTTTGCGGGACGGGGCACTACATCATACACCACTCAGAACAAGTCTCGTCCTCGAGACTTTTCTGAAGGCAAGCTATCCTACCATTTCTATGGCCAAGACTTAATCGTACACATTTTGCCTACGCGTTCCTTCGATTCTGAGCCACGCTCGTACTATTATCAATCTTTTCTTTAACACGATCTCAAGATCTCGACACACTCCCATCTTTCAAGCCTTGCTTGAACTCGTCGTATCACTTGGCTGGATCATGCACGCATTCCAAGCGTCCCCAAAATACATGCATTCAGCCAAGCCGCATGATAGAAAATTTGTCATTCTCACTCGAGTCGCATCGTGCACATACCCAGGCGTCCCTGAAATATATGCATGTCAGCCGAGTCTCGTGAGCAGGGTTTCCTATATTCGTGATTTTTATGCATTCCAATCCTCAAGATCAATCTTTTCGATTAGCTAACACTTGCAACAGGGCGTCTCGCCTAACTGCTAGGCTATTTCTTTTCGAGGCTAAGTCAATGTCAGGATTGGAATCATAGTTCCCCAACAATAATGCCAACACTGACCCCAATCCTAGGGTCAAACCAAGGTCGGTAGTACGGGATTTTCTACCCAAGCTCGCGTCACTCAGATTTCTAAACATCGAGCACGATCACCTAATTCGCATTACTGCACGTGTTGCGTATATTCGAATCCCTTCAATTCACCAAATTCTAACCAATTCATGTATTCGATCACGAGGTCGTCTTGCTCGACAATACGTTGTGCCCCAATCTCACACGAGTCTGATAATCCGCGGTGGTTCATGAATCACCATGCAACGCTCCCGCAGAATAATCATTCTCATCGGGACGTAACTCTTGTTTGAGTTTAGACTCATTCATTCTCGATACGCGGATTGAACCTACTCAATCCTCAGGTTCAATCGACAAGCACACCAATTCAATCTCGAGTCTACCTTCGCGTCAAACCACAAGTCGAAGCACAAATTGTCGCACCGTGCAAGTTCGACCACTCTCGCTGTATGAATCACCATACCAGCGCTCACGCAGAGTGGTCGCCCTAATTGGCGTGACGCATGTGCGAGGTTGGAGTAGCGCTCTCATAAGACAAGAACGTCAACGTTGTGGTTATCGACAAAGCAAATCCAAACATTCCAGTTTTCATCCAAGCCAAGTTCGATCGTCATTCATTCAACTTAGGAAATCCTCAAGCCAAATCTATCTTTTTCCTCGACACATTTTTAACATCTCGATTATAACATCCATCGGACAATGACATTTGTACGATCGTCATTTGCCGAGTCAGAGTACCCCCGAGTTATCGCATATCGATCTTTGATACGCCTCAATACCATTGACGATATGCGTAACCTGACGATCTTCCTTGCAACCAATTTCGAGTCGTGCATTGATGCTGTCGTCCGAACTGGACATTCCTCAATTTTCTCGATACTCAAGATCAAGTTCAGTCGCTTTTCCTCAAGCTCGTTTCAAAATCGTTATTCAAAACTCAAGTCACATTTCAGTTGCATCAATCTGATATCGCACACACGATCCTCTAAGTTTCCTCGATCAAGACCATTCATTTTCATTCATCGTTCCGAATTGTTTTTTACTCGCGTTGCTCGTTCACAAGTTGTCCGAACGAGATGCTCATTTGGGACATTCGAAGTCACGACCAACTAAGCGTGACGCGTTCTAAGGCTTGCGCGATCGTATCGCCTCGCCGCTTACTCGTAATCCTCAATATTCACTCGAACAATTTCTAAGACGAACTATACACCACTCAGATTCGAGTCACTCGACTTATCGTCGACACTCATTCTTATTCATCTCCGAACCTATCATATACACCACTCGGATTCAAGCCATACGATCTAGTCCTCAATCACATTCACGTCATTCGCTAAGACATCCTTCAGATTCGTTCGACGAATCGCTAGCGTAGTCGCTCTCGTCGTATCGACGCACTAAGTCGTTCGCGCTATTTCCTCGAAATCCAAATCAATCTTCCGTGTACGCCTAAGCGTTAGTCCGATAGCGTTCCTATCGATAGACACTCTAAGTATATCTCCGTTCCCGACCGAGCGATACTTGTTATCGCTCGCAATTCGTTTGCACCAAAGGTCGAGGTGCGCGACGCGAAACACAACTTAGCCAAAAGGCCGTATGCATAGCCATTCCTGTGCGGACTATATTCCGAGTTTGCACGCTCAATTGCTAAGGTCGATGTTGGACTAATTAGGCACGCGTGCGACTTGCTAACATTAGCACACATTTTCTATCGAGTCAAGTTTGCAACGTTCGGCACAAAGGCCCTATCGACGCATTTGGCAACGGCCTACCGATGCGTTAGATTGAACGCTTGTACGAGCTTTCGAAAATATTTAGACTTATTGTATGGACATGCCGAGGGACATCTGAGAGAGAGTGTACCAACGATAACAACTTGCGGAAGCAACAGAGTTTTGCTGAAACATCGAAGTTAAAGAATTCAATCGACGGTCCAAGGACGTAAAGCCGTGCTCTGATACCACTATGTCACGCCCCGCTCCCGTAGGAGCGATCGTCCTCGCTAAGGCGTGATGCCGCACGAGCCTAGATTGCGCCCGTGCAAGGCAATTCCATAACGGCCGATTACATCGGCGGCGACGGGGTCGTCGCACAGAAGTCCCAAGCAGAAACATTGAATACATTGTAGCGGAATTTAAAGAAGAACACATGAACACAAGTAACTCAAAAGAAATCTCTTTATTGATATTGAATACAAGATTACATTTGTGGGCGCAAGGCCAAATTACAAGTCTCTCGTGCTCACTTTTCTCTCATTTACAAGTCACTCTGCTCTCTCTCATCTCTCGATACAATACTTGAATCCAGCGGAAGCTTCGGAAGGCGATGTCCATACATTATGTCCTGTATAAGTCTTCAGTTCACGCGGTCGCACGCTTCGACTCGCCAAGGAACTCCGTGCCTCGACGCATCCAAGCGAGATCCGCGCCACGAGCTTCTACCTGTGCCTGCACATGAAACACTGTGTGGGTGTCAGTACCACTGTACTGGTGGAGTGAGCTTCTCGCCCACCCATACGAAACCAACACGTTTCATTTACTTTGTGCAACATAAACCCTTTTTCGATTGTCTTTCTATTCTTGCCTTAGGATCAGTTTTAGGACCGGCGCCTTAGCGCAACTTGTGTATCAGAACCATCACGTGCTTGTAATGTCAACATTAACTCATACTTTGTCGCTAGACCACTCCTCGTGCCAACAACGTTAACCTATCAAGTCGTGTTTGCCTTACGGCCAAAATCAGAGACGCAACTATACGAAAGACTCCATTTCCTTTCCTCTAGACCTTTCTCGTGCTTGCACTGTCGACGCACTGACTTATACTTACCTTTTGTGCCAAACTCTGGGACGTAACGACTCGGTCGTGCCATAACTCGATCCGTGCTTCAATATCTCCGAGGCAGTGCCTCCTTGCTTAATCTCGCCTACACTTGTATTATGACCACGCGGCCGTACCTCATATTTCGAGGCCGTGCCCAATAACTCAAGTAACTTCACACAACTTGCCCTACGGCCCTTTTTGACTTAACTCGCAATAGCTCAAGCCTAACTCATACAACTCTATGCCATCAACTTATCACTCGACGCCACATCTAGTGCCGAAGCACGCCGCCTTCTCGCTGTAACCAAATCTTAGGCCCAGACATTGTGTTCACTAACTCCATACACTTTTTAACTCAACTCAATCCAAAGGCACGCACGCGGATTGCCGCCCGTGCCGACACATCTATATGAAAGGTCACTGGCATTAACTAGCCATCTTGGACATAGCCTGGCAATACGGGACCCTTACAACGCAAGTAGCTAGCCCCGATGTAAGTCCCCGTCTTACCGATCGCCTTACCAGCGTTGCCTATTACCCAGCTCGGCTATAACCTGTTTCTTCCTAGGCCGAGTCGGTGCCCATGGCCCAGGGCTGCCGCTCGAAGAAACCATCGCCCTTGTCGACAAGTTGTCCATGACCACGCGCCTACGCTAACTTCTAGACTTAACGTAATGCATGGTCTCATTATTATCACAGTCCCTTTGCTTTACTCTTTCCACTTTTCACACTTCATTCGCAGAGCCCAAACCAGGGTTGCCTCGGCGACTGAACCACAGTCCCGACATATTTTCTCTCGGCGACTAACCATCGCTTAGACTAAACATTCTTTGAACTCAGGGAACGGCTACTGCATAGCCTTCCAACTTAACTTGAACATAACGTGTTTCCATAAGTACCGACCGACCGTGGCTAACTCTCATACTGAACCAACCGTGGCTCGTGCCTTAAACCGACTCGTGTTCTACGCAACGCTATCGCCCAAGTCATACTTCCTATGACGGGCCTTGGGGTCGTGGGACTATTTATCTTGACAACCGCAGAATGAGCGGGACAGCACGTAGAATAACTTAGGTCGACCGGCATAACTATGCCTAACTCACTCAAGCCTACAACTTAACCCAAGGGACGAGCAAAGGCTATGCCAAGCCTTGCGGGACAGGATCGTGCATGCTTTAGCAAGCATTTGTGCGGGCGACGCCTATGACTTAGGCTAACTCTCAGCTTTTGCACCGAAGACCAACTTTCCTTCTCCCAAGCCACGGGACGAAGGACCGAGTGTCATTTTTTTTTAAAAGCACACCGTGCACCAACTCTAAGCCGACCGTGGGACGTTTTCCATGTTCTAACTCATTTTGACCCGACGGGATTATTCCCTTAGCTATGTGGATGCGTAGCTTTTATTTATTAAGTCTAACTTGTGCAAGTTGAAAACACGATTTATTATGTGAAGGCAAAGATGATGAGAGTTCACCGAAACTACCCCACCTGAGCGATGTCTCCGAGCAAGCCGTTGCAAGGCTAAGTCCGAACGCCGTCGACGTTTCGATTCCTCCGATTGACTTTGCGGGACGGGGCACTACAAATGCCTCCATATTTAACTCAAGACAAATGATACTTCGCATTCTAAGTTCCTCAAAACCGAATGAAAATGGCATTTTGAATGCGAAATTATTATCAAACTCCAAGTTGTTTAAAGAATCATCACTTTGACCAACCAGGAATGAGAAACCTACACATGATCTTTTATAAACTATGAGCCGTTATTTAATCCATCATGGTAGTGACACAAACCCTAGAAAAGTTCCTGTTGTGATATGCATTTAGTAGTGTTTCATAAGCAAGGAGATGCGTTGTTGGTGGGACATTGACTTAAAAGATTCCACATCTCCTTCTCTACATCTGCCTATGTTTGTATGCGTGTGTTTCATTCATACACACATACTTTAAGAAGGCAAACAGAACTTGCACTTTGTCACCTGTGCAGTAAAACAACTTCTATGATTTGGGGTGTTTGCTAGATGTTTTTTTTGAGTATCTTTTATCCGGCTTGGTAAATGTTAAGGGGAGATTCGAACACCTGCGCCTTCCGTGTCGGAATTTTCGTTGCTACCACTAGGCCACAACCCACGAACGGGTGTTTGCTAGGTTGGGTCAAGTAAGGGGTGAGACCGATAATCGAATCGAACCGAACTTGATAAAAAAATTTGTTTGGTTTGATTTTTTTTTTTAATAATTCTATGTATGTGTTTTAAAGTCCAACTTTGACAACCAGTTCAACTTTCGGCTCAACTTTAAAATTCAACAAATGTATATAGAGAAAAAAAATATATTTTATGATATAATTTAACCACAATCCAAAGTTTAAGTCTAGCCTATTAAACAATAGAAATAGTCCAACCGAACAAACCGAATCAATTATATCGTTTGGCTTCGGTTATGGCTGATTTCATTTGGGTCTTGAATTTTTTAGAATTTTGATTTATTCGATTTTGACTATTTTAGTTCGGCTGAAACTGAATAAATCCGACACTCATCGCGTTGATCAAGTTGAGACCCGATAGTGCACGGAACACGAACCCATTAGTTATGCAAGTCCATATTTTGGATCCGAGTCCTATAAGCTTTATGTCACATCAAGTCAATAGAGACGAAATCGAATGTACGAATTCTGACATCAGAGACAACAAATAGCAGTCATATTACTCCTATCTAGTATCTTGTCCTACGACATGTGAACTTGGTAGTGGTTGATGTGTTTGGTATAAGAGAATGTGAGGAAAGAATAGGAGTTAGCGTTTGGTTTATTCAACTTCAACATAGTTGAAGTAGTCAAAATTGGATAAATTGAACTTCTAACAATAAAAAACTGAAACCAAATCGAAATTAGCCATAATCGAAATTGAACCAAAGTGATAATCCATTTGGTTAGTTTGGTTGGCTATTTTTATTGTTTAATCGGCTAAATCCAAAGTTAAAATTGTGGTTAAATTATGTTTAAAAAAAAACTTTTTTTAATATATTTTTGTTGTATTTTAAAGTTGATCTCAAATTAAGTTAAACTAGTTATTAAATTATCAAAGTTGGATTTTAAAACACATATATAATTTAATTGTTAATTTTAAAATATATACATTTTTAATCATAAAATAGATAATATTTATGTAATTGCGTAAGTTTTATTCGATTTTTGATTTTATACCGAATCCCATAAACTAAACCGATTAAAAGAATTTAGTATTTTTAAAACTGAAATCAAATCGATTTTTTTTCAAACTGAATCGAATATCTTATTTTATTTGGTTCGATTCAATTCTCGATCAAAATCCGAATAATGCAAACACGTAGAAAGAAAGAAGAGATCATGTGTTCAAATCCTTCAAAAACAATAGTCAAATCGTGACTTCTTCTCAAACAAATAATGAAACAAGCTACTTAGTGTGTCAACACATCCTTATGGAATATTGTATAATTATGTTTATATTATATAAATTCAATAAATGCGGATTATTGACTGAAGCAGTTGTAGGTAATTCATTTAATACGTTTTGTCAACGTAATTCATGGATCCAATTGCTATCATGCACGTCTCATCAATTCCTTTATATTATTTTATTTAAGAGAAATTCCTCTTAATCGAGAAGGGACTGTGCATTGGAGCAGCGGCAGCCCACTCCAAAAATGTGAGTTGTTTTTCTTCTTTTCTTTTTATTTTTCAATTTTTTCATTTTTTTTATAGGAGTTAATTCACATCTATGGCCCACCCTAATATACATTTTTGGATATGTCCTGTCTGCACGTCAGTCCTCCATTGAACCAAGTTTCTGCTAACAAACGATTAACATCTGTCCAATGAAGGACAGTCACGTCAGACTTCGAACTGATGCAGGGTCTTCCTATAAGTCTGTATAGACTGACTCTTTAATTAATGGTTTCACACATAACTTGTTTCGAAGAAAAATTTCACCTTTCACGACATTATTTTTAGACCCCATTAATTTTTGGTGACGGTTCTTCGACCACATGTGCTGATTTTTAAAAGTCGGAAAATTTTGTCACTAACTGACACTATATCATTCTAATTTTGAAGTGACAGCTGCAAAACAGAGCAGAGCCCAACAGTGAAGCATTTATGGAAAGAAAAAAAAAACCATTATAAAAATTTGCATAAAGACTTTACATAAATAGTATATACTAATTTAAACTTTTGCACTGTTTGGAACTGAGAAAAGTTATTTACTGTGTATGATAAAAGTTATTTACGATTTCACTTGTGAGTTATTTGAGTTATTATAAAAAAAAAAGTATTCATATCATTAGTTTCCGAGATAACAACTTGTTACAGTCTTAGTTCACATTTATTCACAGAATCAGAATCTGGGGGAAAAAAAATTATATTTGGATGCCAAAAAAAAAGAGCATAAATAAATATAATTCAAAGAAAAACAAAAAATATGAAAAAATAGTTTCTTCCACCAATTTCAAGGATTCGGTTTCCCATCCAAAGGATTTTGTTTTCCTTAATTTTCTTGCCTTTTCAAATACCAAAAAGAAAAATTGATAAAAATTATAAATATTTCAAAGAAAAGGAGCAAATTATTGATTTCCTTTCCTTTTTGCGAACTAAAGAAGGCCTTATAATTCAAGATATTAGTTGTTAAATAAAAAAAAAGCTAGGAAAAAAATGGTTGCAAAAGTGGCAAATAGTTGAGAATATTTAATTTGCAAAAACTATGTACACTGTTTAAAATACTCCGAATCATAGAATACTGTAATGATCATTTAAGATTTTGTTATGTCCAATAAATTTTATTTTTTTTTTTCAATTTGAAATTACAATTTGCAATTGTTTTATTTGATTGGGATAGATGAATGGTCTCACATGGGCCTTGCTGAATCAATAGTTTAGCTCAACTTTTTATTTTTGGATATTATTTTGGGATCCACCAATGGGGGATGTCCTTGCATGTGAATGTGTGTTAAGAGACGACCATTGGGAATCCCTTCCATATGTGAATGCAATCAACATTGAGGTCACCAAGGACTTCTCAAGTCAAGGTTTTGGTTTCTTGTATCCTTTGACTTGTCAAACATAGGCAAGTCTTCCCTATTCCTCACTTTCAATTCATTTTGGTCTCCATCACTCGCTCCTTATTTTCCAATCAACTCAATTTATTCAGAAATTTTCATCTAAATGTACGAAATTTATGTTAATTTTACGAGAAAAAATGAGTCTGAAAAATTACGGAAGAAAGAATGACCTGCCAACTGAGCTGGCGTACGTGCTGATAGCGCAGCAGAATTCGTTAACTGACTTGTCTGTATGAGGTGAAGGCCGAACCTCCATTTGAGTTGGAGGGTCGGAAAGTGAAATGATCGTTGCAAAACATGCAATCCAAAAACTCAAATAGAGGGTCGGAAAGTGAAACTGAAATTAACATAAATTTTGTCCCTTTAGACAAAAAATATTGCAATTTATTAGCACATCTTAAACCTTTCATTTAAGATAATTAGATATTGTATGAATAACATCAAAATTAATTATGAATGTAATATGCTCTAAGACGGCCTTGGTATATCATGTTTCAGAGATCTCCTTATGGATATCACATGTTGGCTAATATTAATGGAATTTGTTAATTATCTAAGAAGATTAGTTTAAATATAAATATATTTAAATACGAATAGACAAGATCTCACTTTGTTCATGGGCACAGGACGGGTCCTGGTCCAGGGCAGTCAGGACGACCGTTCAGGACCCACCGATCAGGAGGGCCCAAAAAAATTAGTTTAAATATAAAAATATTAATAATCTTGTATCTAAAATATAACTAGTATGCACCATTTTCCTGTCTTAACACAGAACATTTGTGGTTTAGTGATTATTGTGTTAGACTTCTATATTAGAGGTCCTTAACTTAATTTCTGGTGGTAACATTTTTTAATTTACTTTTATTTTTTGTATTTTTTGTATTATGTATGTGGGCTCTATTTTGAAAGTTCGACTCGAGCCCTATTAGCTCATTGTCGACCCTGTGCGCATGGGCATATATTAAATATGTTAAGTAACTTAAGAAGTAGCTTAGAGGGAGCAATGCAGACATCAGACGGGGCCGGTATGGTTCGAGCCTCCGAATCTTAAGGACGTGTAGGTATGTGTGCATTAATAAAAGAAAAACTTAAGAAGATACTTGGTTTATATTAAGTTATATAGTAATTCTTCATATTCATGAACATGACAATATGATTTTTAACCCTGTATACGTACATATATGAGATATAAAAGTTTAGGGGGGAGTTACACTATACATTTAGACTTGTATAGGTATATACATTGTTGCTTCATATATCAAGGTATATAGTAATTCTTCACATTCATGTACATGACAATATTTATGTTTAACCCTGTATACGTACATATATGAGATATAGAAGTTTAGGGGGAGACATACACTATACATTTAGACTTGTATCGGTATATACATTGTTGCTTCATTAATCTTACTTCCAAACGGTTTAAATACACGTGCACGTTTTTGTCTTGCGCATGTACAATTTAGACTTGTACGTATATGTTATTTATCTTTTATTTATTATCTAAGAATAATTTTGTTCCATCTATTTTTTTTTCTTAGGAATTTTTTTCTTCAGTTTTTTTTCCTTTAAAAAAAAAAATTCCGAAATATTTAGATATTCACCAAACATGTAAAATATAATTTTATAGAAAATTTAAATCCAACAAATTTAATTTCCAGAAATATAGAAATTTCAGCTATATATTATTCCGCGTACCCAAAGCACATAAATGTTTAAGGAGGAGGAATACACTATATATTCCACAACTTTGAAAATTTATACCATATTTTTTTTCAAAGTTTTCAGAAATTACCCAAAATCTATCAACGGACAACCAGTACCCAAAGTCTAATTGGGTCTAAACCTGGTACCCTTATACAAATTAAAAAAAAAAAATTCGGCTTAGGGTGTCACATATATATGGATATTAGGGATTTGGTCTATAAATTGACCGATGTTAGGGTTGGATCTCGAAATCAGAACAGTGATTTCGATACCAAAACTCTAACTTTCATCAATTTCGAGACCTGAACCCCCAACCCCTAATATCCATGTGTATGTAAGACCCTAAAACTATTTTTTTTATAATGATAAATATGCATATTGACATGTGCAAACATGCAAAATATCAGATTCATATCACCTTTCATCCTAGAGAAAAGAACACAAAATACTTAAATTACTAAAATATGTTTTCTAAATTTTTAATTATTTAGTTCTAGGGTCTCACATATATATGGATATTAGGGATTTGGTCTATAAATTGACCGATGTTAGGATTGGATCTCGAAATCAGAACAGTAATTTCGAGACCAAAACTCTAACTTCCGTCAGTCAATTACGAGATCCAAACCCCCAAACCCTAATACCACCAACCCCTAATATCCATGTGTATGTGAGACCCTAAAACTATTTTTTTTTTTATAATGATAAATATGCATATTGACATGTGCAAACATGCAAAATATCAGATTTATATCACCTTTCATCCTAGAGAAAAGAACACAAAATACTTAAATTACTAAAATATGTTTTCTAAATTTTTAATTATTTAGTTATAGGGTCTCACATATATATGAATATTAAGAATTTGGTCTATAAATTGACCGATGTAAGGATTGGATCTAGCCTACACGGACAGTGATTTCGAGACCAAAACTCTAACTTCCGTCGATTGCGAGATCCAAACCCCCAAATCCTTATACCCCCAACTCCCTAATATCCATGTGTACGTGAGACCCTAAAACTAATTTTTTTATTATATATGATAAATATGCATATTGACATGTGCAAACATGGAAAATATCAGATTCACATCACCTTTCATCCTATAGAAAAGGAGGAGGAAAAAAAAAAGATTCCGGATCAGACTGTTCCCATGAAGGAAGGATAAGAATCTCGGCGTACGTCATCAGTAGTGAATATACCTATAAAAAAGCACCCATCCATCCATCAAAGAAGAGAGAACAGAAGAGAAGAGGAGAGAGTCATGGCCATGGGCAGTGAATCTAATGGCGGTGCTGCTGCCAAGATGGAGGAGGGAGAGGAGATGGTGGAGAGGAGCCACGGCCACACGACGACGAGAAGAAGGAACACCAATCGAGACCGAGAGGAGGAGGAAGTCGAGGCCGAGGAGGCCGCGGCGGCCGCGGGGGCGGGGGGCGTGAACGACCCGATGTCGATCGAGAGGGTGTTCGAGGGGCAGGCGGTGCCGTCGTGGCGCGAGCAGCTGACGTTCCGCGCCTTCGTGGTGAGCTTCCTCCTGTCGATCATGTTCAGCGTCATCGTCATGAAGCTCAACCTCACCACCGGCATCATCCCCTCCCTCAACGTCTCCGCGGGGCTGCTCGGCTTCTTCTTCGTCAAGACCTGGACCAAGCTGCTCGAGAACGTCGGCCTGCTCAACCAGCCCTTCACCAGGCAGGAGAACACCGTCATCCAGACCTGCGTCGTCGCCTCCTACGGCATCTCCTTCAGCGGTACGTAACGTGCACCCCCCTAGCTCGACACGAATACGACACGGCATGATACGATCACAGCCAGCACTCGGTCATCATGAGCTTCATGTGTTCTACATGTACTTTTGATTTTTCGGTCCAATTGCTTTTGCATCGATATGAATACGGCACGATACGATACAAACACACCGTAATCGCATAGATTCATCGTGAGCTTGGAGCTTGGTGTGTTCTCAAAGTGACTATCTCGATTTCGAAATCATGACCTCTACTTTTACTTTTATTTTTATTTTTCCATCGGAGTTTGATTCTTCGAGTTTGTTTTATTTGTGTTTGAATTTTTGTTTCGTTAATTGGTTAATTGTTCAATCGAACTCTTTTAAATTTCTTTTTCTTTTTAGATCTTGATTATTTATAGTATTGAAGTTTGTGGTCCTGTTCTATCTATGAATCCTTATTCCTTGGTGCTTTGATAGGTGTGCCATCAGTGTCAGTTTTGCTTAGTTGTGATACTGTACAGTTGTAATTACACTGGCAGAGTCATGCCCTATCTTTTAATTCTAATTATGGATTTTTATTCGCTGCACCACCTCTAGATTTCTTTTTTAGACTCTACCCAACTTATGTCATTGTGTCCCACTCCTATTTGAATGGTGTCCGAAATTTACATCTTATATATGATTATAAAATATTAAATTGGGATTAGCTTTGATCTTCATTTGAGAAAAAAAATGTATCAATTGACTAAATAAATCTTTGGGATCCTACGATGACTTACAAGTATGAGGTAAAAATAAATGTTTTCAATATAAAGTGATTTGACTGAGAATTTAATATTCATTTGTAGTATTAAAAAAAAAAATTTCAAAGCAGAGATTTTGAGCATTCATTGGGAGATATTTGCCAATATCTGGAGAGAAAAAAAAATTGGTGGCTCATTCATTCTTCTATACTAGTAAATGTACGTGTTTATAATAAGAATATTATCTAATTACAGTAAAATATTTCTTCTAACTCATGTGGTTAAGGTGGAAGGTATTCTTCTTGTTTGGTTGAGTTTGATTTTCCGTGTTAAATATATATAACAAATTTAATTTTTTTCCAAATTTTTTTTACATAATTTATTTTTTAAAAATAAAATGGTCCATGATATAATTACGGCTTAGACGGCTCACTTTTGAGCAGTTTTGAAGCCTTGTTATATAGTGGAAGATTTGTTTGGACATTACAATGAGATCTTGATTTAGTTATAGTATTGGCTAGTTTTCCTCCCACTAATATGGATACGAACATGGACACAATCATAGATATAGGATATGAATATTTTTAAATGGTATAATATTAGTTATCTATGTCGCACGAATAGAGACATTTACACGGGCATGGACACCAATACGATATGGATACATACATCATTTTGTCGTATCCGTGCAACATAGTCTAGGTAGTGCTAAGAATATATATTTTTACTCCAATGGAACCAATTTGACTCTTTCCAATAATGTATATGCAATAATCAGTAAAATGTTGAATGGAGCAAACTGCAAGTTAGGTTGATGTTGCTTTTCTTTTTATTCCTTCCCCCCCTTTTTTTTGGTTTGTAAAGAGTTTGTTGAGACAAAGACACTTATTTGGACACTTCTAGTAAGCAAATAGGTATCTTCCTATTGACGCATCATTTTTTGTCCAGCCTACCTATGTTTGTTCAGTCATATTTGGTAAGAACTATTAAGACTTCTACTTGGTTCTTGTCATGTTGGATTATTCTCATAAATGGATTTTTAAAATTAAGAACTCATGAGTTCCTCCAGGTTTTTGCTCCTTGATTAGGCCGGCAGACCACATGACAGTGACAAATATTGTTTCTTCAAGAGAGATTGTGACATCAATATTATCTTAATACGATGAAGATTTTGATCACAAAAAAAAACTAAAATAAACAGTTCCGACAAAAAATAATTGTTTATATCGACAAAAAGAGAGGATAATAATTGATTGATATTGTTGTTGCTTTTTTGAATTGATGAATGCACTCACAAACTATGAGAGTCTTGGTTAGATCAGTGAACAATCATTTATTGCTTGATAGTACCTATGTTGCACAAATACGAACACTAATGGATAATAATATGGGTACATATAGACATGATAATAATATGGGTAACATACTTTAATAGGTTAAAAAAGTAATTACTATGTTGCGTGAATATGGACAACACTATAAGGTTAGAGTACTTGATATTATCTCGCATCAAAATAAGTTCTGGACCCAACTTTATGATATTGATGTGTTGCACAACAAACTTAATTGGTTCTAAACTTTAAAGAGTCAAAATTCATGGCCAGGGAAAAAAAATTGTTCGAGTAAGCAGAAATTATATCAAGAATAAACTCGAGAGCTGAAGTGATTTTATCTATACATTTTGGGCAAAGACGAAATTAACAGACATTGAATGGAAAAATTAACAAACACCATAAGCAAAGAACACGAAAGACTATAAGATTTCATTTTCTATCCATGATAAATAAGTCACAATTCATTTGGAACAATATTTATGTATAGGGCTTTTGGTAGTTCAGAAGTGGAACTGATACATGATTTGAAGGTTTTTCCAATATGGTGGTGTCAGTCTAGGTTGCATAGACATAAATTCGGATACGTATATTATACTTTTAGGAAATTTATGGTACGGGAATCACATCTATATGGTTATATGTATACTTTAGTAAAAAAAAAAACTCATACATATCAGTTATATTAGATATACTAGTATTTATATATGTCCATATTTTTACAGTAGTAAGTGTTGAAAAGATATAAAAGGACCCCCCTTCAAAAGAAATGTGAAATGTTAGTATCTAATATCTCAGTTATGTTTAGTATGATTGAAATCACTTCATCTTATGTTTTGGGCTTCTCGGAAACCTAGATATCTACACTCAAAATGAATGTCGAGTACTCGGATACATGCTAGACACGGATACGGTCCTCTGGATAAGTATCCTTGCAGCGTAGGACTCAGTCTCCAGTAATTGCATTTACAAAGATAATTTCCGCAAGTATGCAATTACAATTGAAAAGAACATGCGAGACACGGATACTGTCCTCTGGATAAGTATCCTTGCAGCATAGGACTCAGTAATTGCATTTACAAAGATAATTTCCGCAAGTATGCAATTACAATTGAAAAGAACCACCTCACATGTATGCTTACAAATTCCTTAAACAAAAGGCCGAAACCTTGGAAAATAAGATCAACTCTTATGAATTGCTTTACGGACATAGATACAACACAGGGTTGTGGATATCTGCAGCTAATTAACTAATATGAAGAGCACAATTTTCTATTCATATCTAGGGGATGCTAAAAGAATCCACAAAACTATATGCTTATGTTGCGGGCCTCTCGGAAACCTAGATATGTACACTCGAAATGAATGTCGAGTACTCTGATACATGCTAGAAACGGATACGCCCCTCTGGATAAGTATCCTTGAAACATAGGTCTCTAGTAATACTATTACAAAGATGATTCCCGCAACTATGCCATTACAATTGAAAAAAAATCAACTCACATGTATTCACATGTATGCTTACGGATTCCTTGAACAAAAAGCTGAAACCTTGGAAAACGAGAGAACTCTTATGAATTGATTTATGGACACGGATACGATCCTTTGCAGGAGTATCAGTTCAACACGGGTATGTGCAACTAAGCAGTTAAAATGAAAAACTATAATTTTCTCTTAATATCTAGGGGATGCTAAAAGAATCAACAAAACTATATGCTTATGAATTCCTTAACAGAAGTAGATCCCTGTTAAAAACTTGTTCTTTTTCCTCCTGAGTTAAATCTCATATTTTGCATCATAACAGGTGGCTTTGGTAGCTATCTCTTCGCTATGAGCGGAAAGATCGCCAATCAATCACTAGAACAGAGCAATGCACAGAACATCAAGGAGCCGAAGCTGGGTTGGATGATTGGTTTCCTCTTCGTTGTCAGTTTCCTTGGCCTCTTCTCTGTTGTCACACTAAGAAAGGTAAATTCCTTCTTTCTATCAGATCCTACAAAAAGTACCCATTCAATGAAGTTTCTTGCAATCTTTGGGCATGGTTTGGTTCTCGGAAGGAAAATCAATTAGAATTCCTGTCATGACCATTTGATTTTCCTTCCAGTGTTTGGATGGTGTAATGTTCCAATAACATTTGAGTAGAGATATCGTCGTCCTAAATTTTCGTAATAAATGCTGAAATAGAAGTAAAAATCAATCATATGGATTTGTGCACTCATACCTGTATATGATTCATTGCCGTCGCAGATTATGATCATAGACTACAAGCTGATCTACCCAAGTGGCACTGCAACTGCTTACCTGATCAATGGCTTCCACACACCCGAGGGCGCCAAGCTTGCCAAGTAACTTCTTCTTCCTCCTCTTCAAACACTCCATGAATTTTTCCTCTCCATCCCGCCATTAACTTGAGCTCCAAAACTTGATGATGTTGTAGGAAACAAGTAAAAATGCTGGGCAAGTTCTTTGCTGGGAGCTTCGTCTGGGGGTTCTTCCAGTGGTTCTACACTGCAGGCGAAGACTGCGGCTTCGCCTCCTTCCCTTCCCTCGGTCTCAAAGCCTATGCCAACAAGTAACTAACATTCCCAAACAACAACACTTTTTGTGATTTGTCAGTACATTTTTATGTTGTTCTTGTTGTTGTTGACACTTTTTGTGATTTCTCAGCACATTTTTGTTGTTGTTATTGTTGACACTTTTTGTGATTTGTCAGTACCTTTTTGATGTTGTTGTTGTTTACACTTTTTGTGATTTGTCATTACATTTTTGTTGTTGTCATGCTCTTATGATGATGATGATCAATCCATGGTGTTGGTGTTGTTTGCAGGTTCTACTTCGATTTTTCTGCTACTTATGTAGGGGTTGGGATGATCTGCCCTTACCTAGTGAACATCTCTGTGCTCTTGGGTGGCATTCTCTCGTGGGGCGTTATGTGGCCTCTCATAGGGAACAAGAAAGGCGATTGGTACTCGGCAGACCTCTCGCCCTCCAGTCTCCATGGCCTGCAAGGATACCGGGTAGGCGAGCATTTTCCGGGTTTTGGAAAGTGGTTCTGTTTCGGTTTTGAAAATACAAAAAAAAAAAAAATATTCAGTTTCGATTTTATATTTTGGTCCATTGCAACTGAAACAACTCATACAATTATTAAATATCCTCAATTTTATACATATCTTATGATTAGAAATGTACTTTTTTTGTGTATTTTAAAAATAAAAATACTATGTGTGTTTTAAAACCAAACTTTGATAAGATATTCGGTTCGTTTCAAAAAGGTTCGATTTTGATTTCGAAAATGCTAAGAAAAAATTATTCGGTTTCCGTTTCGGTTCAAAATCGAAAAACCGAATCTTATTCAATTATTATATACTCTTAATTTTATGCATATTGTATTATTAAAATTATGTATTTTTTTTGTATATTTTGAAAACAAGAATTATATGGATGTGTTTTAAAGCCAAACATTGATAATATATTCGATTCAGTTTGAAATAAAAGAAGATACCGTACCGTTTTGGTTTTGAAGATACTAAAATTTCATATTCGGCTTTAATAAGACTTATGCAATAATTAAATACCATCGATTTTATGATTATTTTATGATTAAAAAAATATATTTTTTGTATATTTTGAAAATAATAATTATATGTATGTCTTTGAAAGTCAAATTTTGATAATTTAATAACAAAATTTTGAAATACAACAAATATATGTATAAAAATTATAACTTTTAAAAATAAGTTAACCATAATTCCAACTATGATTTCATCCATTATGCGATAAAAATAATCCAACAAACCAATAAACTTAATCGTTTGGTTCCGGCTTTGCTAATTATTGTTCAATTTCAATTTTGGATTTTTAGAATTTCAATTTTTACTCGGTTGCGGCTATTTCACTGACATGGAACCATCAAACAAGTTTAGCTCTGTTTAGTTGTTGATTCTTCTCTACTAATCTTAGACCCTGTTTGGTTCACTATAATGTTACTATAATACGATTATGTACAACAACTTAATCTTAATTTTCCGCAGGTATTCATCGGAATTGCACTGATCCTCGGCGACGGCCTGTACAACTTCTTCAAGGTCCTGTCCCGCACCATCTCCGGGATGGTCGCCCAGGTGCGCAGCAGCAAGCTCGGCCCGTCCTCCGGCACGCAACCCGTCTCGGACGACGGGATGCCCGTCGCGACGACCCCGGCTGCCGTCTCCTTCGACGACAAGCGCCGCACCGAGCTCTTCCTGAAGGAGCAGATACCCAAGCCCGTCGCGCTCGGCGGCTACGTCCTCGTCGCTGCCATCTCCATCGTCACTGTGCCCCACATCTTCCATCCGCTCAAGTGGTACTGTTATCGATTACTCTGTACTTTAGAGTCTGAAATTAAATTATAAATAATCGTTCCGTACTGGTGCTTACAGTTTAATAACGATCTTCCAATACACAATAGTTCTTCTCTTACGGTAGTAGCACTACACCGCAGGAACACGACAAAACGATATTAGTAGTCTCTCTCTTTCTTAGATGGATGAATGGATTATTTTCAATACTTCAAACACTTACACCTTTATAAATAACAAAAAGACAATGGAAAGGAAACACATTTTTAAATTAAAATTAGTTCAATAGATATTAGATTCCTTATAATTGGACACACTTATTAGAAAATAATAATAGTAGGAACACGACAAAACGATATTAGTAGTCTCTCTCTTTCTTAGACTTATTGTTAAATGGATGAATGGATTATTTTCAATGCTTCAAACACTTACACCTTTATAAATAACAAAAAGACAATGGAAAGGAAACACATTTTTAAATTAAAATTAGTTCAATAGATATTAGATTCCTTATAATTGGACACACTTATTAGAAAATAATAATAATTATTATTAATTAATAATTCAAATATACATCCACTTTTCCAATAGGTACCACGTCCTCGCCGCCTACGTCGTGGCGCCCGTCCTGGCCTTCTGCAACGCCTACGGCTGCGGCCTCACCGACTGGTCCCTCGCCTCCACCTACGGGAAGATCGCCATCTTCACCATCGGAGCGTGGGCGGGGGCCGCCCACGGCGGCGTCCTCGCGGGCCTCGCCGCGTGCGGGGTCATGATGAGCATCGTCTCCACCGCCTCCGACCTCATGCAGGACTTCAAGACCGGCTACCTGACGCTCGCCTCCCCCCGCTCCATGTTCATCAGCCAGGTCATCGGCACCGGCATGGGCTGCGTCGTCGCCCCCTGCGTCTTCTGGCTCTTCTACAAGGCCTTCTCCGACCTCGGCACCCCGGGCACCGAGTACCCGGCCCCCTACGCCCTCGTCTACCGCAACATGGCCATCCTTGGCGTCGAGGGCTTCGGGTCCCTCCCCAAGCACTGCCTCACCCTCTGCTACATCTTCTTCGCCGCCGCCGTCGCCGTCAACCTCGTCAGGGACCTCGTCCCAAAGAGGGTCTCCAGGTACATCCCCCTGCCGATGGCGATGGCGATCCCGTTCTACATCGGCTCCTACTTCGCCATCGACATGTGCGTCGGGAGCCTGATACTCTTCGTCTGGGAGAGGATAAACAAGGCCAAGGCCGACGCGTTCGCCCCCGCCATGGCCTCGGGGCTCATATGCGGGGACGGCGTGTGGACGCTGCCGCAGTCGGTGCTCGCCCTGGCCAAGGTCAAGCCGCCCATCTGCATGAAGTTCTTGTCGAGGGGCACCAACGTCTTGGTCGACAATTTCCTCAACAAATCATAATTATTCGTCAACCTAAGCTAAGCTACATATAAAGGAGTCGAGCAATGGCTTATATTTATATATATATATATATATATATATTTTTTTTTTTTAGTGTAGGAGTCGAACAAGATTGATTGCTATGTGTATGTGTTCTTAGTTTCATATCATTGTATAAATACTCTTTGGTTACTGTTTGATTCTTATTTTTCATCTCAATTGTAATATATATTAGGTTGTATGTAATGTTTTGGGTTCTATGTTTGAAGGATAAGACACAACACAGTATGGACATGGTGACACCGACACGATACATACTTGGGTTGTCAAGGATGCATCCAATATGAATCTCTATAGCATCTATTCTAAGTTGCAATCATAATTTGTTGAGGAACTGTCTGGTAAGATAAGGTTTTTCTACTTCCAAAAGGAACTCCTTGCCCTGAAAACCTGGTTGTTAAAAATTTCAACTGATTTCAATTACATAGCAACCATGAAAAAGAAAAGACTAACATACAAAGCACCTAGATAATCTGATTGGCACAATGGGTGCCAAAAAAATAGCCCTCAAGCTACATACATACAATAACGATACAACACTTTGAATCGAGCGGAGGACCGCGCAGCAAACTGTGCTAACACAGATGATAGGGCCCGGTGCTAGCAGGGGACCTGGAGCCAAGGGAGGGTTGCCACATCAGTGCGGCCTGCCATGCGCGATCCTCCCTCGATTCGGTAGATACTTTTCATAACAATAACCCCTCACCAAAAGTTAAAAAATTCTAAGCTTCCTTTCATCGATGGTCCCGTTGATGCTATTTTGGAGATCAATATCGACTATTATCAGATCATATTTGATTGCTAAAGAATATTGTTTCTTGTTGACTAGGTGAGAATGACAGATGACTGTTCACTGCTGTCGAGACCAGATAAAGAAATAATGATCTACAATAACATATATGATCTATAATAACAACCTACGCCGCAGTATCGACGATAAAATGTTGTCAAGTACTCAATATATAACTACAACATATATGATCTACAATAACAACCTGTACTCAAATCACATACAGCTAAGGAAGATATGAATGTAGGAAAGATAGCAATAACATTGATTCAACTAGACTCTACAAGATGATCATATGTGACAAAAATGTATCAGAGATAAATTCGATAACGAAAACACAATCTAAATAAAGAAATAATGGCCTAGAGCTCCCAGAAGTCAACTCACGGCAAATGGAACATCGAAAATCTGTCTCAGCTAGCATCGTCATATAGTCCAAGTATGTGGGGCATAACATCTCCTAAAAATATGTTTATCCAGTCAGGATTGGAGCGAAGTACATAAACTGACAACATTTCCATTAAATTGACAAAAATAATAAATAGCAGTAAGCAATGAAATACATGAAGGATAAGTAGAACTGAACAGTGAACAAGTAGGAAAATCATGTGAGCATGTCATGGTAACAATGTATTGTAAGTAATTAGGAGTACAGTGTAACATCATGTAAAAATTTAATAGAATATGTACTACTACTAAACAATGCCTTGAGATATTAGTTTATTATGTTATCGGCTTGGGACTAGAATCAGGCTATCCATATGACCGACTATGCACAAGTACAAGCACAGGTTAACCTGGAAATCAGGCCGACCGTACATGAAAGCTATGCACAAGTACAAGTAAGGTCAAGCTACACCCTATGTGTGGCGAGGGTGAGCTATGCACAAGTGAGTATACAAGTAGGGTATGATCACATAATCTACCAATATCTTCTCATCCCCCGACTAGTATAATGGATCCAACCATGGCACGTTATGACACATGATTCTCTAAAGGGGTACACTACCAAAATACAGTGAATTGGCGACGGACATTTAACGACGAATTCAACCGTCGCTAATAGCGACGGACGCCCGACTATAATTCGACGATTTTTCGTCGAATGGCAGGCAATAATTTCTTTTAATTTTAATGGCGACAATCGGTCGCCAATCCGTCGCTATATCGTCGACGATATATCGACGAAAACAGTAGCCGTCGCTATGTCGTCGCTAAGTTGTCAAAAGTTGGCGAGAAAATGGTGGAAAATTTGTGCGAAAATTCACGACCACGTAGCGACGGATATTCCATTGGCAAGCTAAAAGAAAATCGCGACGGTCGGGCGGCAGAATTTAGCCGTCGCTAATCCGTCGCTACGTTCCCAGCCCTAGCTTAAATTGAAGCGACGGAGGGAATTTTTCATTCCCCCTAAAAATTTCTTTCACCTCTCTCTCTCCCTCTTGTGCGCGCGCAGGACAGACTCTCTCTCAGGTACACCCCTCTCTCTTGGTGGTCGGGGGCGGCGAAGGAGGCCGCGGTGGTAGGGGTGGCGGTCGACGGTGGTGGGGGAGTGTAGGGCAGCGTTGTCACGACACGCACCCGCTTTTCGGATACGAGACGTGTCCAAGCCAGCCTACGTCGCAGAGTCGGCGGTAGAACGCTGTCAAGCCCGCAAGAAATAAATGCTCAAGAAATGACATTTGTTGCTCATTCACATTTCTATATTTATTACAATATTTACAACATTTATCATTAAAGAAAATACAAGATTTTATAATTAATGAAATATTACAACTGCTATCTATTTCTAGGTTGACCTCAGCATATCCAAGCCTTCCCCAGTGCTAAGAGTGATCGCGGCTAAACCTAAAATATGTTGGTTATCCAGTCAGGATTGGAACAAGTATACAAATCGACGACAATGCGAAAACATAATAGAATTAACAAGACATGAAAATAACATATGAGATATAAAAAATTGGGAGATAACTGATGACATAGCACGATAGAGAAGTAAAGGAAAAATAAAAGACATCTGCCTATGTGGTGTGAAATATCCGCTTCGACATGTGAACGGCTAGGGGGTAAATCCGGCACCTACACGTGTCGTGTGCAGATGCTATTATTCAAGAATAGACTCATGGGATTGTTCTGGGTAGTTCACATGTCTACTAAGATATTTCTCCTCCCGACTACTCCGTGTGACGAGCGTGTCAACAAGCAGCAAGATATATGTATAGACATGAAATGAAAAGACTACTATAAATCGAAAGCAATCAGAAAGTGCACTCGCCTGAGGTCCTTAGCTGGAGAAACCAATAATACTATACCACTCAATGAGCCACAATCAGTCAATACATGCAGAAGTCTCCAGATACTGAAATAAACAGTACCAATGTTCTCAGAATAGTCAAATTAGCTAGGATTGCCTGTCTTTAAGTCCAATTCTGGACACAGGGGCAAAATGGTAATTTTGGGCAAAAATGATGTCCGCCGTTGGACCCGCTTTGCACCGAAAATTATGTCAGAGTCAATGGTCTCTAAAGTCATCAAACTATATGTCTATGGATTCAGTTTTCCGATACGAACCCAACCGTATGTCCAGAGTTGGATTCCGGCGGGCCGTGCACAAAATCACTCGTTGAGTAGGACCGTGGGGCCCGCAAAACGACGTACGATTCAACTGTCTCAGAATTGGACCAAACTTGGCATACAAGACCAAAAAATGATACGGTCCTGTTGGCACAAGTTTCTTCTCGATCTGACGAGCGTACACAAAGTAATTAGAGTTTGTGCAAAGTGGTCGATACGGTAAATTTTGACGGATACGCATCAAATTCGTCGCACACACGCGACCAATTTGAATTCTGTCAAAGCCCATACGACCACGAAGCCGTTACGCAGCTTTCGATGCTTACGGTGCGCGACCACGTCGCCTGGATTGGCGGGACGCACGTCGTGTGGAAGGTTTTTATTGAATTTCACAATTTCGAAAACAGGTTTTTCTAAAAGTTTGAAACTGAATAAATCACAAAATAATCAATGAAAAATAAAACTATGAATGGGGTTGCCATCTCGTATATGTTGTCTAGAAGTCTGTTCAAGCAGTTTTTCCAAAGTTCGCGATGTTCCGGTCGCAAATCGACCGTAAACATTGGACGTTGGGACAGTCTCTATATCCAGGAAATCGAGATTTTTCCCAGTTTTGGGAATCGATTTGCGATGCATATGAAGCAAATTAATCCAAACTATTTGAAGGAAAATATAAAGGGTAAGGTTGTCGACAAACCTGCGAAGACGGTTCGACCATTGGTCGACCGAGCGCGACGAAAAGTTATCGCGAAGTCGGTCTCTTCGCACTACTGCTGCTGCCGTTGTTTCTACTGTTCGTGCGCGCACACGCACGGCCCTGGCCGCCGGCGACGTGCGACAGCGCGCGTGGTGGCGGAGGGGTCGTCCAGACATCGGGGTGGCGTGGCATATCGAGTTCTTTTAGGGTTTGCTCTCCGATCTCTCGATCTCGCTCTCTCTTATATATGCGTTGCGGAAAAACTGAACCAAGTTCAGTTCGGTGTTGGGAATTCGCTCGGGCTCGAGCACCAGCTGACCCTGGGCCGGGTTGTGATTGCTGTTGCTTTTCTTTTTTTTATTATAAGCCTATATATATATATATATATATATATATATATATATATTATATATATATATATATATATATATATATATATATATATATATATATATATATATATATATATATATATATAAACTCCTATACATATACATATATCTATATATGTATATTTACACATATAATAAAATTAATATCTATATACGCATACACACATATTTCTATATACATTTATATATTCATATACTCATATATTTATATACGTTTATATACAAATACGCATATATATATATATATATATATATATATATATATATATATATATATATATATATATATATATATATATATATATATATATATATATACACACACATGCACACAATTACCTATATCAATATACCAATATTAATACATATAACATATCAATATTAATATATATATTTTACTTATATCAATATATAACATATCAATATATATTTCTATACATATATATATACACACGTAAATACTTACACAAAAGAATGTCTCTATATATTTTCCTATATACACATATCCATAAAATCTAATTAAAAATACCAGTATTATCTATTCCTAGATTAGGGCTTATTTTTTAAATATATATATTAATAACATCTATTGACGAAGATAATTTAACCAAAACAAGTGAAACAATATTATATAATAGTAACCACAATAACATTGATAATAATAATAATAATAATAACAATAATAATAAAATATTTAAAATTTTTGGGAAGGGGAGCTACAAGCGTCGGGCCGGCGGTAGGGGGTGGCGGTCGGTGGGGTTCGACGGTGGTGGTGGTGGTGGGGGGGTCGGTCGGTGGGGTTCGACGATGGTGGGGTGGGGGTCGCGGGGGTGTGGGGAGTAGGGGAACGGAGGTAGACCGGGGGTGGTGCGGGTGGGGTTCGGCGGTGGTGGTGGTGGGGGGGGGTGGCGGTCGGTGGGGTTCGTCTCAAGAACTGATATAAAAACCAGTCAAAGACTGATGTACAAATCAGTCCAAGAACTGATATAAATCAGTTCATGACTGATACAATCAGTCCAAGACTGATACCCAATTAGTGCATAACTAATCTCTAATTCAGTCCATGACTGATTTCAAATCACCCTTCATGTTGCCTACCAAACGCTCAGGTAACTGACCCTATATCCATCTACTATTTTATCAGTTCACTCCCACTTCTTTTCACTCCACTCTAACACACAACACACTCTAGTATTATAGGCTCTCATGACTCACCTTCACCCCCATATCCATATGTAACATTACACATATAGCTACAATATATAGGTGCCTAGTACAGACAATAATATATTCACATAAACTGTCACGACCCGTACCCGCTTTTCGGATACGAAGCGTGTCCAAGCCCAGCCTATGCCGTAGTGTCGACGGTAGTACGCTGTCTATACACAAGTCACGACAATCTAGAATCTTATAGTAAACTATATCTCATCCACAGAATAATCATGTCACAATCAAGATCAATAAAAAGACATGAAACTGAACAATAATGAATATAAATGAATATCAAGAATCAATGTCATGTCCGGTGGACACAAATCCACTACCAATAGACGAAAAAATATAGAGAAATACATGAAGTAACTAACTGGATAAAAATTGCTAATCTAGACCACCTCGACTGCAAGAACTATGATCTGATGCTGGCTCAAACCCTCTCGTCTGCTCCTGACTCAAACTCGGCTAACTTGAAGAGATCATCAGGTCCTCAGAGGACTAGCAAGATACATAAAAATGAGCCTTTCTAACAGTTTATTATGCATGGAGAAAAATACAGAATAAACAAGTAAAACTGAACAATGAATAAACACGAATCTGTACACCATCTACACATGAACTGCTGAACGAGGACGAGAGAATTCATGTCAAGATGTCACGGATAACCAAATCGAATACTCAAATCCTCGTCCCTAGTGTGGACTTGCAGGTTTGAACAACTACTAACCCTCATCCCTAGTGTGGACTCGCAGGTTTGAACAACTACTAACCCTCGTCCCTAGTATGGACTCGCAGGTTTGAACAACTACTAACCCTCGTCCCTAGTGTGGACTCGCAGGTTAACATCACCTTCGTTCCTAGTGTGGACTCGCAGGTGTGAACCATATACAACTAACCCTTGTCCCTAGTGTGGACTCTCAGGTTAGCATCACCCTCGCCCCTAGTGTGGGCTCACAGATGTGGACCAATAACTACTAACCTTCATCCCTAGTGTGGACTCGCAGGTCAGCTTAAGACACAGATAACTACTAACCCTCGTCCCTATTGTGGACTCGCATGTTAGCTTCAAGATTTCAAGACAAGGAGGTAAAGCAGTTTAATTCATGACTTCTCGACCCATGGCACGACTCAATCAAGGCACAAGTAAACACGACCAATAAGATGCAAAGCTAACTGTGAACACGGTCTACAAAGCAATGATACAAATACACAAGCAGGATATGAAAGATACATGTCAATAATACGAGAAAACTGGAGAATAATAAAAAGACAGTGCATGTAAATAAAGCTGTATAGAAAGGCAAGGTATACTTGCCTTAGGTCCTGAGCTGCTGGCACGTGTCGATGTACTGAGTCAACCCAATTAACTTGTTTAGATGGTTCAATGTGATCAATAAGCAATTTAAATGTACAAATAAGCTATCTATTGGTTTATTCAGGCTTCTAGGTTGCTTCCTATTCTATTTGCCCATTAAACTCTAAATCTAGTTTTTCCTATTACTAGACTGCAGGTACTTGTTACTCATATATTGCATCCAAGTATAGACCCATAGCTAATGTCCTTCATATACTTATATTCAGGTTTTTACCCTCTAGCTTTCATGAATCTACTACATATATACAAGGAGGGGAGTAGCTACACCTATCATGTACAAAGACATGGCTCCTACTACATTGCAGGTACTAAGATACCCTATTCCTGACTGATATTCCCTCCCAAGCCTACATACAACACTTATTTGACCTCACACTTCATCATTTGAAGGGATTCCAGGAACCCTCCTAGCAGCCTCTACTACATAGCCAGTACTCTGCTGATCAATCAATAACTATTTTATGAAACTAGCACCACCTTTCAACCAACAAAGAGGGATATCAGCATCTCCCATATAGAATATTTCTAGCACAAATGATGTGTTATTCTGCATCATAACCCAGACCCATAACAAATGCTCTGCTCTTCCTTAATTGTACTGTTAGGATCAATACACAGGGGGGTCCTGCACCCGAGTTTAGGCTCTAAGCCAGGTACAACCCAGGCACCCCAATGGTTACTCCCTGTTACCCAGGTATGCATAGCCCCATGGTGAACCACCATGGTGGTACCAGGTACTGTAGGCTCCATACTTCAACTGTGGCTAACTCAGTTGATGTGTACCACCCCTGTTTACTCAGTAACCTACACACCACCCTTTCTCAGGTTACAAGAGCACTAATTTACATGTCTAAGCTAATGTACTATAACAGTTAGGCCAGGGGCTTTGTAGTCAAAGACTGATGGAAGCCTGCACCTGTGTATCACTTCCCATAATGTCCATCTCTATACCTGTCCTATATTATAGGTATCACGCCCCGAGTCGGCAACGTTCGTCCTCGATGTAAATTTTGCCGATTCGATCGTCCTTGCCAAGGCGTGATGCCGTACGAGTCTAGAATTGCACTCGTATAAGGAAGAACGTTACGTTGCATTTGATATAAATATGCCAAGTTGAAACTTCACAAATTACATCAGAATTTAAGACGCAGTATAGAAAGATAGAAATGCTTTCATTCATAGCTTGCAACGAAGTGCAAGTCATAATTACATTGGATGCCGTTGCGGCTACATTGATTGAAAACAGAAAGAAAATACATTTGACAAGTTGCCTGAACTATGCTTGCCGTCCCATACATTCGCCCCTTTATACATAAGCCGTCGACTTGAATTGGCTTCAAAATACTTCAGTATAGGAAGAGCTTCAAAACGCCTCTCCGCACATCAGCTTCGTTTTAGGTTGGAGCGCCCGCCGCACCTGGAGAAATTGGGGGAGGGGATTAGCACACTTGCTAAGTGGACGAGACGAACCAACTCGTCTAAACCGACTCTGATTGTTAGGATAGGCATGCTTTAGAGTTGTCTTTCTATTAGAACTAAATGAATTCAGTTCATATTCGATAGCCGTCTTTGAGTATTAAAGCATACAATATAACATCGCAGTTTATCATTTCTTACCACGGTCGTACTCGTCTCTGCATGAAAAGAGAGATAATATTTACACCTGCATAAGACAATAGGTGAGCATGCAACTATCTTATATGCGATCATTGGTGCTATGCACCACTAGGGACTTAATCAAAGTTGGCATGCAATTAACTTGGCATTGTTCGATTTGAATGAATTTGAAACAAGGAATAAGTTTGCGGGACAGAGTAGAAAAGAAGGCTCGAATCACCCACCGATCACTTTGCTCCGTGCCGATCGTCCAAGCGCTACGCAACGTCAATCCTTAGTTACGCGAGCTCCTGCAATGGCACCAACGCTCTGTTAGAATTCTTTCTTTTCCCCTTGCATCGAAATTGTAATTGCATCCATAAAAACAACGCGAAAGCACTTCATCAAGCCCAGCGGCAAAGCTCCAAGAAAACCATACAGCGGTCCGGTCCCGTCGAAGGGACTCTTATAGAGAGCTCACTTGCCGAGACGCAGCCCGCTGCATCTAGGACTTATTCCAACAGAAGTCGTTCCATTAGTTGGATCGATTCTCGTAACTTTCGTCCAAATCGATTTGAATCGATGCCGCAAAGCGTTATCGTTTACCAAGTTTAGCGATCGAGTCAGATGGCCATCTAAGTTCCCGGCCGATCTGACTCGGCGCTAGCATATTATGAAGTTCCGTCGCCTATCGAAAGCGGGGCGCTACATAATGTACCACTAAGAAAAAGTTTTATCCCGAAACTTAAGAACAAGGGTCTGACCTTAATTTAGACAAACAACGCGGGGTACTTCTCCTTCATCTCCACCTCCATCTCCCACGTCGACTCCTCGACTGAATGGTTCCGCCAAAGCACGCGGACCAAGGACATCGATCGATTGCGTAGCACTTTCTTCTTGCGGTCCAAAATTTGAATAGGCTCCTCCGAGTAAGACAAGTCAGTACGAAGCTCCAACTGATCGAAGCTAACCACATGACTTGGATCGTGCACGTATTTTCGAAGTTGTGAAACGTGGAAAACATCGTGCACATCAGCTAAGGCAGGAGGTAGTGCGATCCGATAAGCAACTGTCGCAACTCTCTCAATGATCTCGAATGGGCCTACAAATCTCGGGCTCAACTTGCCTTTAACGCCGAACCGCATCACACCGCGCATGGGCGTTACTTTCAGAAACACATGGTCCCCGACCAAGAACTCTAGCGATCGTCGACGAAGATCTGCGTAGCTCTTTTGTCGACTTTGTGCGATGCGGAGTCTATCTCGAATCAAGCGGACCTTTTCGACGGCCTGCTCCACCAGTTTCGGCCCAAGTACTTGTCGCTCTCCGACTTCATCCCAACATATCGGCGAACGACACTTCCTCCCGTAGAGCGCTTCGTATGGAGCCATCTGAATGCTCGACTGATAACTGTTGTTATACGCAAACTCTGCAAGCGGCAAATGCGTATCCCAACTAGTCTTTAGGTTGATCGCACACAGACACAACATATCTTCTAAGATCTGATTGACCCTCTCTGTCTGACCGTCTGTTTGGGGATGGTATGCCGAACTAAATTTCAGTTTGGTCTCCATCGCCGCTTAGAGGCTCGTCCAGAAACGCGATAGGAATCGCCCGTCTCTGTCCGAAATTATAGAGGCCAGTACCCCGTGCAGTCGAACAATCTCATCGACGTAGATTTGTGCTAACCGATCGACGTTCCATCCTACTTTAATTGCGATAAAGTGAGCCGACTTGGTCAATCTATCAACAATGACCCAAATCGCGTCATTCTTCTGCGGCATCTTCGGAAATCCTACAATGAAATCCATCGAGATATTGTCCCACTTCCACTCGGGAATGGCGATGTTCTGCAGCTCTCCGCCTGGCCTCTGGTGTTCCGCCTTCACCTGCTGACATGCCATACATTGCGATACAAACGTAGCAACGTCTTTCTTCATGCCGTGCCACCAAAAGTTTGTGCGCAAGTCCTTGTACATCTTGGTGCTTCCAGGATATAACGAGTACTTCGCATAGTGCGCTTCCGTCAGAATTTCTTTTCTGAGTTCGGCAGTTTCAGAAATGCAGAGCCTTCCCTTTAGTCGCATCGTCCCGTCTCCATCTTCCGCAAAGTCAGTCGCCCTTCCCGTTGAAATCAGCTCGCACATTTTCTTCAGGAATGAGTCGTCCTCCTGTGCGATCTTTATCTTGCTAAGCAGGCTCGATCCTAACTTTAGTTGAGCTAGGTGCAGGTGTCGGTACTCAATTCCGAGTTCGATACCCATCGCTTCAAGGTTTTGCCCTATTTTCTTGTTTATGGCCAGTGTTCCCATAAACATTCTGCTGAGTGCGTCGGCCACCATGTTTTCCTTGCCCGGTGTATACTCGATCGTTAGCTCGTAATCTTTTATGAGTTCGAGCCAACGTCGCTGTCGTAGGTTGATTTCCCGTTGTGTAAATAAGTACTTCAGGCTTTTGTGATCTGTGTAGATTCTGTATGCCACACCATAGAGGTAGTGCCGCCATAACTTCAATGCAAAGACGATCGCCGCCAATTCTAGGTCGTGTGTCGGGTAGTTTTTCTTGTGCTGCTTCAACTGCCGTGAAGCGTAGGAGATGACTTTGTCTCTCTGCATGAGTACGCACCAGAGACCAGTTCCCGACGCGTCACCGAATATCTGAAAGCCTTCTGGACCGTCTGAAAGTACAAGGATTGGAGCTGAGACGAGCCGTTGCTTCAACTCTTGGAAGCTGGATTCACAGTCGTCGCTCCATTCAAATACTACTCCCTTCTGGGTGAGGCGAGTCAGAGGCGATGCTAGTTTTGAGAAGCTTCGCACGAATCTACGATAGTAGCCCGCTAAGTCCAGGAAACTCCGAATGTCGCTAGCCGAGGCAGGTCGTTTCCAATCCACCACCGTATCAATCTTCTTTGGGTCCACCGCAACACCTTCGACAGGGATTACGTGCCCGAGGAATGTCACACTACTCATCCAGAACTCGTACTTACTCTGCTTGGCGTACAATTTGTTTTCACGCAGAATCTGCAGTACCGTCTTCAAATGTTCCGCATGTTCTTCACGATTCTTTGAGTATATAAGGATATCGTCGATGAATACGACTACAAATTTATCTATTTGAGGTCGGAAGACTTGTTTCATCAGATTCATGAACGCGGCTGGGGCATTCGTCAAACCGAACGACATGACGAGGAATTCGCAATGACCATATCGAGTGCAGAAGGCAGACTTCGATATGTCGTCGGACTTGATCTTCAATTGATGATAGCCTGAACGAAGAACGATTTTTGAAAATATTGCTGTGCCTTACAGTTGGTCAAACAAGTCGTCGATTCGCGACAAAGGATACTTGTTTCGCACGGTCGCCTTGTTGAGTTCCCGATAGTCGATGCATAGCCGCAACGACCCATTCTTCTTTTTCACGAACAGTACGGAAGCTCCCCACGGAGAGACGCTAGGGCAAATAAATCCGCGGTCTAGCAACTCTTGTAATTGCACCTTCAGTTCCTTCTGTTCTGCTGGAGCCATTCGGTAAGGTGCCTTTGATATCGGCCGTGTATCCGGAAAGGTGTCGATGCTGAATTCAATTTCTCGATCCGGCGGCATCCCGGGTATCTCGTCAGGAAAAACGTCAGGAAAGTCTGCCACAACATCAGTCTGCATTGTGTTTGTATTATCCGTCCGCGTGTCTCGAACTGATGCCAAGTATCCCTGTAACACCCATATTCTGAATACGTATTTTTGATCAAGCCTGCATGTATCTTGGACCAGTATTTATTTTTTCAGATTATGGCCTGTAGTTGTATTTTGGCTCGACTTGCAGATTTTGGTTCTCGTAATTGGGTTTTACCTGGCTTGGTTTATTTTGTGGAGGAGAATTGGTTTGATTTGGTTTGGTTTGGTTTAGCATGCATTGGAGCACCTTAGCCTATGCTCCACCCTCAACGCAACACAACTCACTCTCATTAAAACTCTACCTACTTTTCTCTCTCCTTTTTATTCTCTCATTTATTTCTCCATCTTCTTCTTCCTTCCTCTACACAACTCACCAACACCCATAGGCAAGTGCACCTTGCCACTACATGAGAACCACTTTTTATTTGTCCATTAGCTAGATTAGGCCATGGAGATTAACATTAGAACTTGATATTTTGTGATTTAGAGTCTCCTTTGTTCTAGATCTAGGTTTTAACTATTTTTGGATTTACATGGTTTTGATCTATTTTGGTTGGATTTTTGTGGGTTTTGATGCTTCCATGTGGAAGAGAATTCAATTTTACTCAAGTTAGAACTTTGAAAATCTAGATTTGGCTTTGATTTGACCAAGATATGAAAGATTGAATTTTTGGGTGTTCTTGATGTTCCTCTCGGCCTGGAGAAGAAGATCTTCAGTCTGCGCTCTTTAGCGCAGCACTGAACCGCGCAGCCTCCCCGTGCCGCGCTCTTTAGCGTTGGTCGCTGACTGTGCATCCTGGCTGCTGTCCGATTGCGCAACCAACCCTGCGCCATCGGCTCCTGCGCGCTTGACCCCTGCGCAGTCTAAGTCTGCGCAGTCTGCATCCTGCGCCATCCATTGCCTGCGCAGTCTAAGCCTGCGCATTCTGCACCCTGCGCAATCCAACCCCCTGACCCCTTGCGCAATTTGTCCAACCATGGAGATTGGTTTTATTTTCCTTAAGCTTGGCTCTTCTATAGCCCTGTATATTGATATTTTATTAGATATTTTACGCCCATTTTATATCCTTACGCCTTTTGTCATGAACTTGATTTTACTTAATATGTTTGGAATGACTATTGTACATGGCATGATATGACAAGGAACTAGCATAACACGACAGTGACCCGTAGTGGTGCACTCCTGACATGACCAACCTGACATGATAGTGGCCCATCGTGGCGCACCCCTGACAAGTACCCTGACATGATTTATCTTGATGCTGTTGCGACGGCTAACTTGACTCGTATAATCAACTTGACACCGTGGGTGTTCCTGCTTGCTTGCTTGTGCAATCCACTTGTCTTGTCTTGCATCATGTCTGGGACGTGACTCCCTGGTTTCCCACAGTCAGGGATTCGCACTGAACATGGATTAGGCTAATAACTAGATCTAACTATAGTTCATGAAGAATTTCCAGTCACAGGCAATCTCGTTATCTGGGCGCTCTTAATTGGACTTGTAGCCTGCCGACGAGTAGAGCACATTTCCAGCGCACTGTCATGTGTTGCACCCTCTAAGTCACCTAAGGGTATATCGTCTCCGGGGCGATGTACCCAACCATACTCCCAACCCGCGGAAGGATAACTAGATGGTCTGCAGGGCTTGGGACTGGAAATTTCTCACTTGTATCTTGTTAGTAATTAAGGCTTGTGATAACCCTAGTTAGTTAAGTAGTAAGCCGTAGTAATTGCTTGGCCGCTTGTGAATGGATGGAGTCCAGTCTTGTCTAGTCCCGGTACCTGGTACTCCTGAACATGATTGTTTTACTTGCTTTAACAATAATTGGGTAGAGGCAAGGAGCTATTCAGGCGAAGGGTTACAACCCCGGTCCTTGTTTCGTTTACGGGTTGTAACCTGGCTCCCGGAATGGTCCCACGTCACTAGTCGTTTATTGTCCTGTTGCACTCTTTATTACTTGTACCTTCTTCTATTTCTTTTCTTATGTTATGATATGCTGGCTTTTGTTCTTATTTCGTGGCCTCCTTTGTGGCACTTGCTCTTTCTGGGGTTTGACCCAGCTGGTTTTGTGTGGCCAGATTTCGGAGCAGCTTCCGAGGATCTACCGACCCTCCAGCCCGATGGTGGCGACTAGAAGGAACCCGGGCTACGAGTGGGTTTTCTATTTTGTTTCGCTCACTCTGTTGTAAAATTATTCTTTTGAGGCGTTTAGCCGACGAGCACCTGTTAGCTCGATGTACTTTTACTTACTGTCTGCCTACGGGCTGTAAACATGATTAACAAATCCTAGGGTTGATCATGTATGACTTAACTCTTGCTAGTCCTAGCATTTTGTACGACTAGCTTCATGATCAGCTGATATGTAATATTTGGGACGCCTTTTATTGTATATTTGGTGGTCAAACATCTTGTAACTATATTACTTGCTTGAGATTGAGACAATAGGCTTGACCTTAAGAGACTGATGGCTTGTAGTAAATCCTCATATCTAGACAGCCGTGACCGTATAGTTGGGATGTATTCTATTTCAATATACGTAGCTGGCTATGTACGCCCCCGCTCTCCAGTATTCTGGTTCTGGGGCGTGACAATCCCGCACAGCCGGAACGCAGCATATGCCTCGCCGAGATTGCCGATACCATCATCGCCGTCTTCGAGGCCGTACCGCACGAATATGAGAACTCTGTCTCGCCAGGAAGACGAAACACCACTCTCTTCTCCGCGCACTCGATCATTGCACGACAAGCGCCCAACCAATCCATGCCCAGGATTATGTCGTAATCATTGATGTCTAACACGATGGCATCCAAGGATAGATATCTTCCCCCGACGCAAAGGTGGCCATCCCTACAAATAAAGTTCGCAGGCATATCGACTCCCGACGGAGTGCTATAGCTAATATTTATATCTAGTGATTGTATGGTTATTTTATTTTCGTTCGCAAAATTAGCAGATATAAAGCTATGCGTCGTACCCGAATCGAATAGGACTCGAGCAGGTATATCTTTGTAGAGTAGTATACCTGTTACAACCGTATCGGACGCGTACGCCTCGTCTCGAGTTAAGGCATAAACTTGGCCTTGAGCTCCGTGGCGCTAATTCTGCAGGGTCACAGGCACCGCATTTGCGCCTTGTAGTGTAGACGCTTTATATGGATTCGGAGTGTTCCTTGGTGGGTTGTGTTGATTCGGCTTCCCCGCCTGATAATATTGATTGAAGTGGCCTAGCTCGCCACACTTGAAGCATGTTCTCAGTCTACAGTTGGGTGCTCGGTGCCCACGCTTGTCGTATCTGTCGCAATTTACTGCGGCAAAGTGACCACGATTCTCAGATGTGTTTGGGCGCTTTTGTACTCACGATCCTCCAGCGTCATTAGGACGCTTGTTGAAGTTGTTGCGAACGACAGGCACGGCCCTTTGTGACATACGGTCAAAGATTCGCTCACTATCAAGTGCGGCTTCGTAGGATTCACGATAAGTTTGGCATCGTTGGTTCATGACGTCCCTACGCAGTTCGTCGTTGAGGCCTTGCTGAAAACGCTCGCACCATTCTTCTTTGTTGGGCAGGAATATGCCGGCAAATTTTACAAGTTTCGAGAAGCTTGCATCATAATCTTCAACACTCATATTCTCCTGCCTCAACATCATGAACTCATCCGCCTTCTGTCGACGGACGGCACGAGGAACGTACTGCTCAAGGAAGGCTGTCTTGAACATTTCCCAAGAAATCTTTTTGTTGGAATCGGTTTTACAGATCTCTTGTTTCTTCGCCGCCCACCAGTCATGTGCCCTTAGTTGTAACTGCAGCGCCGCACAGGCCACCCTCTGGGACCCTTCGATGCAGAGGAGATCGAACAAGTCCTCCATCTCTGTGAGCCATCCTACTATCATGTCGGGCTCTGCTCGGCCGTTGAACTTTGGCAGGTTCATTTTGCGAAACTTCTTCACTTTGAACATGGAAGGAGAGTTCATCATTTGAGGGAGCCATCTTCCTCCTCGTCTTCTTCTTGATCACCTTGCTTTTCCTCGGGCTCTTCGTCCGTCGTCTTGGTATTGCCCGCCATTCTGCTCACTATCTGAGTTAGGGCATTCATCTATTTTTGTTGCGTCTCAAATTGGGCTTTGAATTGTGTCTGAAGCTGTTGCTGCTGCAGTTCCATCAACTGTAGCATCTTCTCCATAGTCGTCTCGCTAGGGCCAGTGCTTTTTGTGCTCGACGTACTATCTACGGTTTGGGTTGTTGGGCCGACGATTTTCTTATCTCGCTTAGTCATTCCTACAAACAGTGTAAACCCATTAGTATTTTTCAAAAATATCTACGGGCTTACCTGTATGGAACTTGTATTTCACGCAGCATGCCGACAAGCATTCAATCAAGCCATCGCAACGGACATTCCAACAATGAAACATCTTTCGAAAGTCCGAGGAAACATAACTGAGCTCTGATACCAATTTGTCACCCCCCGAGTCGGCAACGTTCGTCCCCGATGTAAATTTTGCCGATTCGATCATCCTCGCTAAGGCGTGATGCCGTACGAGTCTGGAATTGCACTCGTACAAGGCAGAACGTTACGTTGCATTTCATATAAATACGCCAAGTTGAAACTTCACAAATCATATCAGAATTTAAGACGCAGTATAGGAAGATTGTAACACCCAGTTTTCCAGATGAGGGTATTTTTAAAATTTTGTATTTAATTGAATTTAATATTTGGAATTTAATATATTATTAAAAATGGTGTGATTTTAATATTATTTAATTGATTGCCATGTATTGTGATTAGCCTAACTTGGTTTGGATCCAACCTAGATTAGTCATAGATAGTCTCAGCTAACCATGGTTAGTGATTATTAGCATTAATTATATTTATTAGAATTAATATGATTTTTAGTGATTTTTAGTGGAATTGATTTTGGGCCTATAGTTGACTAGTGTTGACTAGAAGACTAACCTAGTGACTAACCTAGGTTAAGACCCCTTGGTTAGGTTAAGTAAACTTGGGTTGACCTAATTTAGTGAAGTTTAAGTCATTGGAACTTGTTTGGAGAGATTTGGAGTTGATTTGACTAATATGGCTTATGACTTCATAAGTCATGATTAATGACTTGACTTATAGCCCATAGGCCCACACCATGGACCAAACCTAAACCTAATCAGCCCATGGCAGCCACTAGTGATCCCTTCCCCCTATTTAATCCCCTCCTAGAATTTAGGGCTAGCCTCCATTGGGATTTATGCAAGTTTTGGAAGAGGTGAGTCTCCATCTTTGTAAAATCATAGAAAATCCATTTCAACTCCATTTTCCTTCAAATCAATTGCATTAGGACCTAATTATTTTGTTCTTTCTATTTGTGCAAGAATATTTCAGAGTAGGATCAATTTGTGGGAGTTTTTGAGGCTTGGAGAACCATTCCATTTGAGGCTTTTGTGAGCTTTGCACATCAATAGGTATAATCCATTCTAACCCATGAAATTCCTGTTTAATTGCATTTCTAGGATGCCCTAGCCCTAACCTAACTCTAGGAATAGGAATCCCCATAAGTTGTGTCCATTTCGTGTCCTAACAGGACACGTATCAGTGTCGTATTTGATGTGTTTGATGTAATGCCTTAACCAACATTTTGTTCTAATTTCTGAAATGTTTTTGAATGGAATTTTAGTCCTAGGGCTTGCTTAATGATTTCTGCTTTTATTTCCTAATTTTTGTGTCGTGTCGTGTCCACACGGGGACACGAACATGCGGGGACTGAACCACTTGTTGTGTCCTGCATCACGGGGTCAATAACTCCCGACATAGGACACGTGGACACGCCATTTTTGGCGAGGAGCTTGGGGCATCGACTGCCACCATCCTCCCAAAAAATGGGAGCGCGTGGTTGCGTGTGCGAGGAGAAATCCTCCTCGCACTGGTCGCTCTGGCCGCGCGCGCGCGCTGTGCCCGCGTGAGTATTCGACCACTGACACGGCTCTAAAGCATACACGACACGCACCTAGGACACGGTGCAGGGCCATGGACACGTAGCCATATATGTGGCGAACACGTGGACGTGACCATAGCATGTGTCGTGCAACGTGTCGTGTCCTAGAGTGACACACACGCGTGCACGACACTTCCTGAACACAGTTCTGTGTCTGTGTACGTGGGATCGTTTGGACACGTTTGTGTCCACTTGGTTGGACACAAATACTCCTAGGACATATGCACATGTGTATAATGTTTTACCAACTGTTTATTTTGCATTTTAACAAGTTTTTATGGATCGAATTGGGAATTCCCATTTTCAACTGATACGTGCATTCAGTTTTAAATTCTGAGTTCAATTCCTATTTTTAAACTAAATATTGTTGTTCAATTTGTCATATGTGATTCACCTACATGAGTATTAACTACAGATGTTAGGTTTTTCATAATTGATCAGTTTGTTATCAAGTAAATGGGATTTTGGACTGCTCTTTGAAACAGTCGACTGATACCTTTTTTTAACTGTTTTATAATCCTAATTTGTGATTCCTGTTGAACTGATTCCTAATGTTATTGTCCTAATAAACTCATTTAGATGTGTATTAGTATTGCTGGGTTGGAGTGCATGATAAGTTAGGATGTTAACAAGGGTTTGGGGATTCAAATTTGGTGTTGGAAATGATATGGATTTGATTTTGGGTTGTTGAATTGACATGAAGCCTGCCACTGTTTCATTTCCAGTTTTTTTTTGTCTGTTTCGAATTGAGTTTGGGTCACTATGTTCATTCCACATTCTATGATTCACTCCTCTCACATACTGCTACACTCATTTACTTTTCCTGTCACTTGCTATTCTTGCAATGGAACATGAAGACTGATTGCTGAGCTAAGTTCCTGAGAACACACTCTTCCTATAACACACAGCTACACCCACCCATTTGCTATTTTCTGATATTTTACACACTGCACTTTTCTTGTCAACACACACACAAAGAAAACTGATTTTGAGCACTGAACACTCACACAAGCATGTGACTGTGCACTGTTATAGGCACCTTCTGAAATTCCCGATATTCATTTCCCTTTGATATATATTGTACACACACCCTATCACCTAACCTACATACACATTACCTTGGCACAGCACAGGACTACATGCCCTGCCCTGTCCTGCATCAGGAATGCATCAAACTACCTTATTTGTTCAGTTTTTGATGAAGGCCATAAATGTGTGTATGAGTTAGGATGTGCCTGTCCTATGTGAGTGTAGGAAGAGTGTCTAGGAAGAGGGACATGGCAGTAGCAGTTAGAAAGGGAGTGAATGGGGATTGGAAAGTGACTGAACCCTGTGAACGTCCTGCAAACTAAGAGATTATTCACATTTACACACACACATTGCAAATCCTGAGGTTGTACACATTTGACACCATGCTTTCTACTGTTTTATGCATTCACATTCCTGAAATATATCACAAGGCTGGGAACAACTTGACACTCATCCACATGAAAACACATTATATTTCACTCACATATGACCCTGCACACCTTCCATTGCATGTATGAGTCTAATTGGTTTTTCCTTCATATATAGGTTAGTTCTAAACCATATTGATGTATATGAATGACATCCTTGATTACTCAGTCCATGATTTAACTGTGAAGCATGTTCTAACGTTGGCCTTACCTTGATGGAGGGATTTTCCTTTTGTCCGCTTACCTTGTTTTGCCTTCTTATTGAATTACCTAGTGATTTCAAATTTCCTTTCTTCCCATTGTTCTATTTCGATTGTTTTATTTTAAGAAGATGTAGACTGTTGGTTGACTTGAGTATTGGCAGTGTGTTAGAGTAGACTTGTAGGACTGCTAGTGTTCCTGTTATACTAATGGCTCAGGCTTGTGGTTTGGTTAGACTATAGGTAGAGTAATAGTAGGCCATAGTGTTAGCTTGAGTTTTAGTTTAGTCTATAGGCTTGGGTTTAGTACTTAGGCCTATAGGATTTCTAGCCTATAGCTAGTATTGGATTTGCCTAGGTTGTTAGCCTAGTATAGAATCCTAGTTAAACTGACTGGACTAGGATTAACCTAGTTTGACTAGTGTACTTGATTGGGGTTGACCCAGAGTTGACCAAGTTTGACTTGGACCTAGTTTGACCTAGACAGTGGACCAGGGTTGACTTAGAGTTGACTTTGACCTAGATTGGCCTAGAAATCATGTAGATTGCATTGCATCTTTCAATTCTCTTGTATTTTACATATCATGACCCATACTATTCTGTTTAGGACATTGTGACTCCGGTGCAGACATCTGATATTTTATTACTCTTTTCAGAGTATCAGGCGAGTACATTCTCTGATAGTTCTCTCATTTACTTGTCAATTACTGTATTTCAGTTCTAGATAGTTTTATGTGATTCTTACAACACGTATGGATATTTCTGGATTCATGTATGCGACACACATACCATTAGTCTGGCCTCTATTTCTGAATCACTACTGGCATCATCTTCTGGAACCACTACTGGCATCACCGGAATCACCCTGGAATCTTTTGCTGGTATCATTATGTTTGGCTGGACTCATCCCGATTTCTCGTGTCGTTTTCTGGATTCACTTGTACTTGATGGGCGAAGAAATATTGAAATAGGCATGTGAACATACCCAAATACTGGAACCACTCCCTTGGAATTATACTGGAATGATAGCCATCTCACACCCGGCCAGGTGTGCAATGTGCCGTATTACCTACAGCCGTTCACATATCGATCCCGATATTTTAAAACACACTGCTAGAGTATTAGGCTGGACTCACCCTGGAATCATTGATCACTATAACTGGAATCGTCCCTTACTGGATTCATCTTGTATTAGATTCATCCTGTACTGAACTTACATTGGAGTTATACTGGTCTACATTTTCTGTCTGGACTTTATATCATATTACCCTGGTTCAGCTAGTTCTATTTTTTTTACAGTCTTCATTGCTATGATTCTTCTCTTGTTTAGTATTTACTTTCCTTGCACTTTATCTCTCTTTCTTACCATCACCTGAATATAAACTGCCATATTTCTTCAATAAAACTGTTTATAACTGCTTTATAGTTCTCTGTCATTTAATTGGGTTTTCTTGATGAGTTGTACTCGTTCCTGTCCTGACTGGACCTGTTGAAATTTTACAGATGATTGCCCTGAGGATACATGCCCTACATATTATGGACCCGGAGACGGGATGACTACCTTTGGCCCCGACTCTCAGGAGTGATCGGAATTTAGTTTAGTAGACTAGTATCTGTCTTCATGTTGATCTTGTTATAGAAGTTTTGAGACTTGTGTAGTACTTGAGATTTGTTGAGAGTTGTTATTATTTTAGTAGTTGTTCTTCTATTCTTAGTTTAATTCTTCTGTGTTTATCTTATCGTTCTTAGACTGTGATTGAGTTCAATATCTTATACTTGTCCTCCGTTTGGAGTTGATCATGATGAGTACTTTATATATTGCGTGAGTTGCTGGTTAGATAGTAACCTAGGACAGCGCTCTACCGCCGACACTACGGCGTAGGCTGGGCGTCGTTACGTACTTGTACCCTCACAGTGGGTGCGGGTCGTGACAAAGATAGAAATGCTTTTCATTCATAGCTTGCAACGAAGTGCAAGTCGTAATTATATTGGATGTCGTTGCGGCTACATTGATTGAAAACAGAAAGAAAATACATTCGACAAGTTGCCTGAACTACGCTTGTCGTCCCATACATTCGCCCCTTTATACATAAGTCGTCGACTTGAATTGGCTTCAAAATACTTCAGTATAGGAAGAGCTTCAAAATGCCTCTCCGTACTTCAGCTTCGTTTTAGGTTGGAGCGCCCGCCGCACCTGGGGAAATTGCGGGAGGGGATTAGCACACTTGCTAAGTGGACGAGACGAACCAACTCGTCTAAACCGACTCTGATTGTTAGGATAGGCATGCTTTAGAGTTGTCTTTCTATTAGAACTAAATGAATTCAGTTCATATTCGATAGCCGTCTTTGAGTATTAAAGCATACAACATAACATCACAGTTTATCATATTTCTTACCACGGCCCTACTCGTCTCTGCATGAAAACAGAGATAATATTTACACCTGCATAAGACAATAGGTGAGCATGCAACTATCTTATATGCGGTCATTGGTGCTATGCACTACTAGGGACTTAATCGAAGTTGGCATGCAATTAACTTGGCATCGTTCGATTTGAATAAATTCGAAGCAAGAAATAAGTTTGCGGGACAGAGTAGAAAAGAAGGCTCGAATCACCCACCGATTACTTTGCTCCGTGCCGATCGTCCAAGCGCTACGCAACGTCAATCCTTAGTTACGCGAGCTCCTGCAATGGCACCAATGCTTTGTTAGAATTCTTTCTTTTCTCCTTGCATCGAAATTGTAATTGCATCCATAAAAACGACGCGAAAGCACTTCATCAAGTCCAGCGGCAAAGCTCCAAGAAAACCATACAGCGGTCCGGTCTCGTCGAAGGGACTCTTATAGAGAGCTCACTCGCCGAGATGCAGCCCGTTGCATCTAGGACTTATTCCAACAGAAGTCGTTCCATTAGTTGGATCGATTCTCGTAACTTTCGTCCAAATCGATTTGAATCGATGCCGCAAAGCGTTATCGTTTACCAAGCTTAGCGATCGAGTCAGATGGCCATCTAAGTTCCCGGCCGATCTGACTCGGCGCTAGCATATTATGAAGTTCCGTCGCCTATCGAAAGCGGGGCGCTACAATAGACAGGGCACCTACAACTAGAGTCATGTTCTCAGGATCCTGCCACCCTGATACCTGGTGTGTTAGCCCCAATGACAGGTTCAGGTCATCCAGGTAAGTATGTATCCTAATCTACTACTGAGTGTTTCCCCCATGGAGACACAAACTGGACACATGGGTGTACAACTTTGTTAGCCCTGGTACTATTGGTTTTCAGTATGTTAGATGGAATCCTATGGTCTGATACTTTGTGTATTTGATACACTAGTCTCAACAGGGATTGTATTAGGACCTGAAGGTTACATTGGGGACTCAGTCCTGGGTAATAAGTCTGAGGCTTGGCTTAGTCTTCCTGTCACAGGAAAGGGTTTCAAGTCTAACCATGGGTAGCAGATCACTAGTACTTACTTCGATTTCCCCTACATGGTTTTCTCTCAAGACACTCCATGGTGTAGCAGGTCAAGTTAGATACTACTTCATATTTAATACAATGTGTGTAGGTACAGGGCTGTACAAGTATAGGGATGCTAGTATGGTGGAAGCCTCTTGGTGATAGATGGCCCCAACCTTAGAACCTGGGTATATTGGTCCTTCCAACAGGTCTATGTCATACTATAATTCTCCTCTTACGGAACCAGTTCCTATATCAATGTCCCATTGGTCTGTTACACTAGTGTCCATCAGGTATATGGCATTAGTCCTGTATACGATTGTACCCCTGTGGACTGAAATAACCAATGGATAACTTCTCAAACAGTATCAGCCAACTGATGGGACAATTCCCTGTGCATCTCTGTTACCAGGAAACCATGTACCTATGGTCCATATGCCCACAAGGGCTATTGGCTTGTGGGTTAACTCCATTGTGGTCATGTACTGATCCTTACTAGCTCTCGTACCATATGGTACATGACTCCTACATTATAACTAATATAGAGGGCATGAAGAGTATCAGAGTTCTGATACAAAGTGTGGCCTTTATAGTAGATGGCTAACTCTGGTGCCATCATAGGCTTGTGTTTTCATATACCTATACTAGAGTTTTCATCCACAAGTATTAACTTCATGTCAAACCTAGATAGCAAAGCCTGACATGATATCTTAGGCATAAGAACTTAGCTTCCTAGAGGTGTCCCTACTATCTGATTTTTTTTCCAGACTACTTTTGATCTTCTACTAGGTCTCAATACCAATGAAGATCCCCTAGGTAAAGCTTCGAATACTAAGAATAACCAAATGGCCAAGTGGGGTAATGAGGAATACCTGGTGTTGCAATCTCAGAGGTTTGCTGAACTTGCAGGCCTCCTCTTGCAGTACGGTTCTTGAGAAGTGATTGAAGGATTTATTTAGGGTTTGTAAGGGTTTTAGTGATCGGCTGAAGCATACATATATATACTTGGGGATCCCGATCACCAGGGGATAGAGGGGAATCCTAATTTGAATCTGATTAGTTGAGATCCATCTCTCGGCTAGCTGAGATTTGAAATTGGTTTAAACATGAATTCAAATTTGTTCACAGCTTCTTTGGATCGAATTTAAACAGGAACTTGAGAGTTAAAACTCCCTTTTGCACTCAAGTCCCTACTCTTACACATATTAATCTTTAGGTCCCCTTTTAGTGATATTTAAGTAAAACAAATATAAAGCATAACAATTGTATATATGAGACAACAATGAATGGAATAAAATTTTAATAAATAGGAAGAAATTGGTGAAGGGGTTGACATAAACTCTTTAGCATAAATACGAATACATATAGATACATTCGAATCCCTGGGTTCAGTCCCCTTACTATTTGGCTCGACTGAACCCTTCTTCCCCTCTTTGCTGCCTATGCTCTGTAATATCCAATATTGATACCCACGAAATGAAAGTAGTACCAATATGTCAATACCAAAATTCCAAATATATATAAATCTTTATAACATGGTCTACACAATTCCTTATCTACAATAGAGACTCTGATACCACAAAAGACTCACTGATACTTGAATTTCCAATATACATGCACACTTAGTTACTGCTTCTATTGACTGGGTTTCCCTTCACTCTCTATCAACCCACTATCCTGCTGCCAGTGTTGTGCACTGATGCACTGGGGAATCCATCTTTATAACATGGTATACACAATTCCTTATGCATTCATGCAATATTCAAAAACTTGTTTACAGTACATATATGTAGAGGACACACTCAAAACATCCCTCTAAATGCACACATACATATATAAGTATAGGTTTATATATACATAGGCACATATATAGGCCACACACACATGTAAACTCAAATCTAACCGTACGTTTCATGAGATATCATGACACCTTGCCACGTATCCTATTTAGGATACACGCCCAAAATCTCAACTCAAAATGGACACAAAAATCCCTTTGGGGACACGTGTCGAACACTTGGTGCTCAAAACTATGATGTGCCTAAGATACTCTATCAAACCTTTTCTGAATCCTACCAAATTTCATAGACAAGCCTAAAATAGGTAGACACACCTAATTAGTGAGCCACTAGGCTAGTGTCAACTGCCATGTGAAATGGAGCATGGACACAACATATGTAGGAGGCTAAAAAAAACTCCAAATTGACCCCGTGTCCAATCGTATCCAATTGTGGCCACATTGCTAGCCTCACAACACTTTAACAAATCTAATTAGGTCATCTAATAATAAATACTTGGTGTTCATTCTCGGATTTTTCCAAGAATGACACAAAAACCATATGTAAAGGTCTCCAAATGATAAATGATAAATGACAAACGACACTAATTAGAAATAATTACAAGGGTTAAATACTCGGATTTTTTTACTAATTACCTTCCTAGAGAGGAGTCTACATTTTAAGAATGCTATGTATCTTACTAATTGGCTAGGTTAGATAAATATTCCTAGAGAGGAGTGTACCCGTGTCCAAATTTGTGACTGACATATTTGACACGTATTCGACATGATTTGCAGTATTCAGTCTAGAATTGTATCTTAATCCATCATTATTATGTATTGTAATCTAGCAAGACAAATACTCCTAGAGAGGTTTACCAAAGGTTAGCCTATTTATATGAGATGGTGTCAAATGTTGAGCTTTTATTCAGGATTTGGTGGTGTGTCCATCATTACTATGTGTTGTTATCTAGTAAGACGTACTCCTACAAATGTTTTACCATAGGTTGGACTGTTTATACCAGACGGTGTCATGTGTTAAGCCTTTATTCAGGATTTGGTAACTGAATAAGCGTAGTGACATCTTTTATCCTATGTACATAGATGTTTTTCTAATGTTTGAAGATTCATTGATTTCTTCTTAGAGAAAAGTGTAATTGTGAGTGTACCTAACACTCTAAAATTCTTACATGTCTATTGAATTGCAGTCTGGCTCTTTTGATTTGGTTGGCACAATTATTTATGAGATACAACATCCACCACCTCGACCGTATGTACTTAGTATCAACCGTATGTACTTAGTATCTGCGATGCAATTTGGAAGTAGGTTTGTACGTGATAGGTACAAATTTTGTGTTTATGGTCTGGATTAAGATTCTTCTTGTGTTCCCGAATCTAAAATGTTTCTAAAGTGTATTTTTATGGATAATTCAACACTCGAGACTGTGCAAAATTAAATCGTCAACCTATACGTGCTCTCATTGATATTTAATGGTCTTACCAGATGGCACCCAAGACCCGGGGATCTCTCTTGAGAGAGGCATAGATGGCTGCTGCGGAGGTAGTGGTACCTCATGCTGCTGAGAAAATAGTGGTACCTCCTGCTGTTGAGGAGGTCAAGGAAGAATTTCCTCCTACTATTAAGGACAAAGTGATTCCTAAAGTCGAGATAGCTTTAAAGGAGGAGGTGGCACCAGAGGGCAGTTGCACCAGGAGTTCCAGTCATCCATCTCCTCTGGATATTGATCTTGCTGGCATGGATCCTACTTATGCGCAGTTGCTGAGGAGGGAGATCTCTCTGCGCTTACGTAGAGGACAATATATATATATATATATATATATATATATATATATATATATATATATATATATATATATATATTATATATATATATATATATATATATATATATATAATTTTTGACTAAATTTGTTTCTGGTAGACTTATTTCTGGGTTTTACTTGGATGGTTTTACAACTCTTGATGTTTTTTATTTTCTAGACATGGTTATTTTATAGACTTGGATGTTTTTGGATGCTATTACCTAGACTTTTATTATATAAAAATTCAACGGAGGGTTGCTCCGGGTCTCATTGATGTATGTTAGTTTGTGTGATGTATTTGTGATCGATATTTGTATATGGTTGTGTGATGTATATTGGTTTGTTGGTTTGTGTGAGGTGTGAAGCATATTGTGATGTTTCGGATGTTGTACGAACAAGGAATGCTGTGATTTATGTAATTTTTTTTCAAAAATTTTTCAGTTAGCGACGGACTTGCGACTACATAGTGACGGAAGGCGACGGCTGAGTAACGGAATATTCCGTTGCAAACTGGAGAATTTCCAGTTAGCGATGGATGTTGACGGATTAGCGACATATCCCGACGAAATAGCGACAGAATATCCATCGCCACGGTTCTGGTAGTATAAAAGATTCACAGAACCGGGTCGACGGATGTACCGTCGCTATTCCGTCGGGAGCCTATCAACAAGTAGCGACTACCAGCGACGAGTTAGCGACGGATATTGCGTATCAGATACTCTCTGATACGCAATTACCGACCATTTTAGCGACAGATACGGCCGTCACTAAGGTGATGTGTCATTAACTTTCTGATACGCGCTTTGACAAAAATTTGTCGGTAATTCGTCGCGAGATGTACGAGTATGGTTGACGAAAATACGTCGCAAAATCGTCGCTGGACGACAACTTGGCGACGGATTGTTTTTAGCGACGAGTCTTTTCTCGACGGATGTTTTTGTCCAAAATTCGTTGGACATCTGTCGGTATTACTATTTATCGACGGCCGGACGACGGATAAGGCCGTCGCTATGAATTTTGGTAGTGGTAGCAAATCCCCTTAGGAATCGATGTCCATACAAGTACAAGAATAATAATCAAGAACGAGTAACGTACCAGTATACCAGGATAACCAGGAATAACATCTAGCTCATGACGGGATCCAAGCTATACCAATCCGTGTACTATCATGTCAGGTATTGTCACGACCCGCACCCTAGAGTTAGGGTACGAGACGTGGGTACGTCCAGCCTACGCCGCAGTGTCGGCGGTAGAACGCTGTCCTAGGTCAAACATCTAACAATATAAAGGTACCTGTACAGTATATACTCTCCGAATGGAGGTGACATAGCAGATACAGTCTCAATCACATCTAAGGTAGAGCATGATAAAGATAGATAAAACATGAAATCCAAAAGAGATACAGCAGATAGAAGTCTAAGTGTCTAAGATACACAAACCCAGAAATATATCTCAAAGCTCAAATACAGTAATCCATAAAGTGAATACAACTCAAGACAACTGAAATGACTATCTATACAACCTCTACATGTGTCTCTTCTAGGCTAGCAGGCAACCTCCAAGCTATCTGTAAAATTTATCAACAGGTCCAGTCAGGACAGGAACGAGCACATCTCATCTAGGAAATCCAAGTAAATGATAGAGAACTATAAAGCAGTTATAGACAGTTGTATTGATGAATATGGCAGTTTATATTCAGGTGATGGTATAGAGAGACAGATAAAGTACAAGAAAAGTAAGTAACTAATCAAGAGAAGAAATCATAGCAATAAAGACTGTAAAATAAAATCTAGCTGAACTAGAGTAACATAATGAGTCCAGATGGTACAATATAAGTCGAGTGTAATCCCAATGTGAGTCTAATACAAGATGAGTCGAATATGATTCTAATCATTGTTTTTATAAGGTGATACGAATAAGGTGATACGAATAAGGTGATACGAATAAGGTGATACGAATAGTGATTCGAATAATAACCAAATAATGATTCGAATAAATTCTCCAAGTGTGTTTTAAAATACTTAGATAGACATGTAAACGGCTATAGGTAAATCCGGCACATCACGCACTGATCAGGTGAGAGATGGCTATCATTCGAATATCATTCACAGGGGGTGGTTCGAATAGTGGGAATGTTCACATGTCTAATCAAGTATTTTCCCGCCCATTCTAATACAAATGAATCCATAATCCAACACATAAGATGAATACCAGTCCAACCAGCATATGAAGATACGAATAGGTGGTTCGAATAGTGATTCGTATGGTAATTCGAATAATAGAGGTAAGACGAGTAAGTATGTGTGTCGTATACATGGATTCAGAAATAACAATACGTGTTTGTAACAGAGAATCACATACAGCTAACTAGAACTGAAGTACAGTAATTGACAAATAAATGAGAGAACTATCAGAGAATGTACTCGCATGTATCCTGAGTATCTGAAGAATATCTACTGTCCGAGGAGTGGTGTCTGTCTCCTATAGAACAGTACAAGTCACAACATGTCTAAAATAAGGAAATAGACTGCTACAATGCATCTACATGATGTTTGGGGTCAATCTAGGCTAAAGTCAACCTTGGTCAACTATAGTCATCAATACTAGTCAAACTAGGTCAACTATGTCAAGCCTAATCCCAACAAGTCTCACTAAGCCTAACCAGTCTATCCTAGCAAGCACACAACAACACAAGGCTAAACAAGCCATCACTCACAACCATCTATATATATTTATCATATATATATATATATATATATATATATATATATATATATATATATATATATATATATATATATATATATATATACATCCAAAATAGGTTAAGGCATCTATAGATATTAGGCTATAACAAGGCAATATATCATACAACAAGTCATGTATTAAGATGCTAAGAGATAGAGTGTGATAGTGTTAAGTGTCAAGTATGCATGTGATACATCATGTGAAACTAAATCAGCATTAAGACCAATGTGTAAGTGTTAATACAAGTGTTTGCATTATCTAGATTCACATTTTCAAGAAAGGGTTATAGTGTACAAGTGTGTTCAGATTTTACATCAAGTTAAAGGGGTTGCAAGGCTTGTCTAATATACATTCATTCATATTCCATAAGTATGCATATTTCAGTTCAGGCATTATATCCATTCACATATCATTAAGTTGCATACATATACTTATTTTTATTATATACATGTTATTCATGTATATTACATACTTACATGCATCTATACATTATATACATTGTATACAACATGTAAAAATAGAAGAGAGAAAAAGGAAAAAAAAACTGAAAAGGAAAGGGAATGAAAATGTAAGAAAAAGAAAAAACAGTGGACATATACATGCTTGCATCATATATTCTACATTACCATACATACTATCATTGTATATTGCATTATATTATTTATATATTATGCATTCATATCTATCATTACATGTATACCTTGCATTCATATCTAGCATTCATTTTATACTTTCATGCATACATTGTATATCATTCTTTTATTCATGCATTTATGCATTGCTTACATACATTATATTAATTGTATTCCTACATGCTTGCGTTCAACCATATATATATACATTAATGTAAATAGGATATATATATATATCATATATATCATTTCATTCATCTAACATATCATGTTTTACATACTCTATATTCATTTAATATCCATACTACATAGGCTCATAGGTTACACAAAATGCATATATTGTACATTTACTCTTCTACTTAAAATCAATACTGTACCAATTGGGCCTCTACTAAATTCTAGGATTGAAGTATGTTGTAGCCCTTCGTGTTAGCTTTCCGAAACTTCAAACGGATCGCATTTTCGTGTCCGAAATCTCCCGAAATCGCAAAAATATCGAAACACGTTCGTCTTTCGTACAGCTGACACTCAAATAATTTTACAGAAAATTACAGAAAGAATTTGGCCTATTAAAATATATATTTGGAAAGCTAACTTCGATACGATTCTTTTACAAAAATGGAAGATAAATCGGAGTTCTAAGCTAAAAGTTATGATATTTCTAAGTTGTTCTAGCTACTAAAAATGTGGATAAAAATTATGACGAATTTCGGTTGTTTGGACAAAAAAACACATGTAGGCCAAAATACTTGGATACCAACATAGCTATCTAAATAAAACTTATTCTAACCATCCTAATAAGATCAATCCACTCTCTAACCATCTAACCACACACACAAATAAATATATATATGCACACAAGTGTCCAAAATAGGGGTTTTTTTCCACTAGGACACAATCACTACACAAAGGACACTCATATGACCTCCAAATAGACACAAAATGGACACAAATGGAGATACAACCATGGGGGTCATTCCTATGGGTTCAAAATATTCCTATATGCATGTAGGGGTGGTTTAGAGGAGAGATTATACCTTCCGGGAGAGAGATTCAAAGGAAAAAGCCTTCCGATACGGCACCGACACGTAGAGATTCCAAAAGGACACGAACGAGCTCCGAATCCTCCCAAACTTGGCTAGCACCCTCTAACCATGGAGTAGAAGAGAAATAAAGAAGATTTGGTGGAAGAAGGGGTTGATTTGGAGATGAAATCAATGGAGGTTCATCTCTAAATTAATTTGGGAAAGAACAAGAAAGAGAGAGAAAGTGGATGAAAATAAATGAATGAAGGAGTGACTCACTCCTTATCCCCCCTATAGGTGGCTGCCCAAAAAGGGTGAGGTGTCCCCTATTTAAATGTCCAAAATGCCCTCCACTAATCTATTTGATTTAAATTAGGAATGGGTTAAAGGTTGAGGTCAATTTAGTCTAGTTTTAAGTCTCTAATTAAACTAAACCTATCCATAAATAATTAGTCTAACTACTAACTAAAATTAATATCATGTGGACTAAAATTAATATCATGTGGGCCATGCCTAACTAGTGTGTGGGTCCCACTAGAGTTAAACTACCCTCCCGGGTCCCCGTTTCAAGTCGGATTAAGTTGAAATTCGAACCCGACTCAAATAACCCCAAAACAATATCATAAATAATAAAATAAATTTCAACTCCAAAATAATATATTAAATAATAAAAATAAAATTTAAAAATATTTAAAAATATAAAATGACAAAAATACCCATGTTTCTGAAAACTGAGGGTGACAAATCTATCCACCTTAAAAAAATTTGTCCTCGAAATTAAAATGTTCATACTCCTTCTAGGTCAAACCCCCACAATCAAAGTTCCAGAACTTAAACAAATCATATAATTTAAAAGGATGACATACAGGATCATGGCATACGGTGGTAGTGAAGTCTCATCTAGGTATACTAGTCTTGCTAACCAAAACGGTCATAGGGTATCAAAACACACAAGCAATCTAGGGTGCTAAAGTAGAAAAGATACAGAAATAATAATCATCAAAACTGTAAGACAGTCTACCATCCTATATGAAACTGGTACTTATCAAAAATAAATAAATATGACTACCAATTATCTATAAAGGGGTACTATTCAAAGAAAATCACAATCAAAAGTTAAAGAATGAAAGTTAATTGCATTGAAATCTAATCACAATATATATATATATATATATATATATATATATATATATATATATATATATATATATATATATATATATATATAGTGTTAGAGAAGAAAAAGCTAGCATTATGTAAGGTTATGTGGTTCGTGTGTGTATGGGTGTATGTGGACATGTTCATATGGTTAGATAGTAGGCATGTGTGTATGTGAAATATACATGAAGAGTATAGGAGGATTTGGGTTTCGAAACAATAGCTATCCAGTTACACTACTCATGGCATATTGGTTAAACAATCTACCACACACAACCTATTTACTCATAACATGCATGGCTAACCATATACATATATATATAAAGAGGTAGAGATTTAGTTATGTATCTATATACATTATAACATGTATGCATAAACTCTATATATATCTATATAGATATATAAACATAACATAGAGAGGAAGGGTTAGGTTTACATGGCAATGTATACTATGTTAGGGTGTGTGTGTCCTTGTACAGGGTTATAGCTTAGTATTGGAAGGTTAAATCCAGTTTTAGTTCAGCATTTACATACAAAATCAGAAAATAATCTAACATTTAAACCAGTGTAATATTAACATAATGCAGTTTCAGATTTTAGGGTTTGAAACATCACAACTAACTCAATGCTCCCAACACATCCTAACATGATAGAGATGAAACCCTAATATACTATCCATACATTTAGCTATGCATACAGTTCAATATTACATATTAAATCTAAAATTGAACTAAACATTTGAAATTAAGTAAAAATGTTAACATGTATTCAGTTTTAGGATTTGGAGAAATTCGAACATCAACCAACCCAATGTTTATCACAACCTAACATGTAAGAATATAAAACCTAAATTTATATCCCTACATACCAAAATGTATATAGCTCAAAATATTACATTTAAAACAACAAATTGAACTAACATTTAAAATCCAGTATTAAGGGTTAATATGCACACAGTCTTATATTTGACAATTTTAAACACAAAACTCAACCAATTTTTTTTGAATGGAAACCCTATGTATAACATACATGTGCAGTGATGTAAACATAACTAATAACATGAAATTTATATTTAATTTATGAATTTAAACTGGAAAAAGCAGAGAACCAGTCTATGATACTGTAGTGTATCAGAAATATTGGGGTTTTGAGAATTTAAACGTCAACAACATATTAATATGTATTTAGATAGGTGGAAAATCAAAGCGTAGCATGCATACGTATAAGGCAAGGGTCTGTGTCCACTATATATTTTCATGTTCCAATATAAAAATCAATTTCTACATCAAGACCAACATTTAAATTCCTACCAAGATTGTAAAGTAGGTGATTGATGTAATCAAGACAATTTTATTATATTATTATTATTTAATACAATAATAACAACAAGAAAGAAATAACGATAAAATCTGTTCTGCTTATCTGTTTAAGGAAGGAACCATTTTGAAACCCAGAGCTAAAATATCAATCCAACATAAGGTCTAGCAAAATCATCGATTTATTGTATTATGAAAAACTCATAGCAAGAAGTTACACAAGGTTTATAAAAATAGCTAAAGCTACTCCTAAGTTAAATAATGAGAAGCAAAACAAAACAAAATAAATAATAATTTTTTTTGAAGGACTGCAACAAAAGTAGAGAAAACATGTTCGAAAATATTTAAGGTACAATCTGATAATCATATGCGTCTATCCAAAATCATGGTACTCTAAATTCTCGTCATAGTAAGCAAGGCTACGATAATCACAGAGTCCTCAACTTAGGCACATACCTCTAGAATCATGGTATTTAACATTTTTGCGATGCCGCTAGCTTGGCTGCAAAAACCTTAAATTCCCACACCCGAGAAATATATCCAAGTTAGACTATATGTCCTCACCATGCTGGCTAATGTGACTGTAGAAGACTAGATTCCAAAACTTAGATGACCTAGCCCATATAATTTTATCTTGACAAAAATTAAATTAAATCAACAATGGATACCCAAAAATCAAATTTATCAACGAACATCAAGATTCATAAATAAACAAAATCCCATCAAATCATATAAATACAAACTCAGATGCAACAGCTAACATCAAGATTCAAAATTCAACAATCATCCATCAAAATCAATAAATACAAACTCAAATTCAACAATAGAAGTAAAGATAAATCAAATCAAGGGAAGAAGAGTTTTCAAATCGAAGTTAAAATAAGATTCTCAAGAGTCGTCCCAGGAATCTCCCAAGGGATCCTAACTGTGATCGAGTACCTTCAAAAAAAATATCCTAATCCTACTGCAGGCTGTAGTGGTACTCTAGTTCGAATACCACTACACAAACTCGACCTGCATGGGTCACCACTAAAAACGTGTCACGACCCGCACCCTAGAGTTAGAGCACGAGATGTGGGTACGTCCAGCCTACACCGCAGTGTCGGCGGTAGAACGCTGTCCTAGGTCAAACATCTAACAATATAAAGGTACATGTACAGTATATACTCTCCGAATGGAGGTGACATAGCAGATACAGTCTCAATCACATCTAAGGTAGAGCATGATAAAGATAGATAAAACATGAAATCCAAAAGAGATACAACAGATAGAAGTCTAAGTGTCTAAGATACACAAACCCAGAAATATATCTCAAAGCTCAAATACAGTAATCCATAAAGTGAATACAACTCAAGACAACTGAAATGACTATCTATACAACCTCTACATGTGTCTCTTCTAGGCTAGCAGGCAACCTCCAAGCTATCTGTAAAATTTATCAACAGGTCCAGTCAGGACAGAAACGAGCATATCTCATCTAAAAATCCAAGTAAATGATAGAGAACTATAAAGCAGTTATAGACAGTTGTATTGATGAATATGACAGTTTATATTCAGGTGATGGTATAGAGAGACAGATAAAGTACAAGGAAAGTAAGTAACTAATCAAGAGAAGAAATCATAGCAATAAAGACCGTAAAATAAAATCTAGCTGAACTAGAGTAACATGATGAGTCCAGATGGTACAATATAAGTCGAGTGTAATCCCAATGTGAGTCTAATACAAGATGAGTCGAATATGATTCTAATCATTGTTCTTATAAGGTGATTCAAATAAGGTAATACGAATAGTGATTCGAATAATAATCAAACAATGATTCGAATAAATTCTCCAAATGTGTTTTAAAATACTTAGATAGATATGTAAACAACTATGGGTAAATCCGGCACATCACGCTCTGATCAGGTGAGAGATGGCTATCGTTCGAATATCATTCACAGGGGGTGGTTCGAATAGTAGGAATGTTCACATGTCTAATCAAGTATTTCCCTGCCCATTCTAATACAAATGAATCTATAATCCAACACATAAGACGAATACCAGTCCAACCAGCATATGAAGATACGAATAGGTGGTTCGAATAGTGATTCATATGGTGATTCGAATAATAGAGGTAAGACGAGTAAATATGTGTGTCGTATACATGGATTTAGAAATAACAATACGTGTTTGTAACAGAGAATCACATACAGCTAACTAGAACTGAAGTACAGTAATTGACAAATAAATGAGAGAACTATCAGAGAATGTACTCGCCTGTATCCTGAGTATCTGAAGAATATCTACTGTCCGAGGAGTGGTGTATGTCTCCTATAGAACAGTACAAGTCACAACATGTCTAAAATAAGGAAATAGACTGCTACAATGCATCTACATGATGTTTGGGGTCAATCTAGGCTAAAGTCAACCTTGGTCAACTCTAGTCCCCAATACTAGTCAACTAGGTCAAGCCTAATCCCAACAAGTCTCACTAAGCCTAACCAGTCTATCCTAGAAAGCACACAACAACACAAGGCTAAACAAGCCATCACTCACAACCATCTATATATATTTATCATATATATACATCCAAAATAGGTTAAGGCATCTATAGATATTAGGCTATAACAAGGCAATATATCATACAACAAGTCATGTATTAAGATGCTAAGAGATAGAGTGTGATAGTGTTAAGTGTCAAGTATGAATGTGATACATCATGTGAAACTAAATCAGCATTAAGACCAATGTGTAAGTGTTAATACAAGTGTTTGCATTATCTAGATTCACATTTTCAAGAAAGGGTTATAGTGTACAAGTGTGTTCAGATTTTACATCAAGTTAAAGGGGTTGCAAGGCTTGTCTAATATACATTCATTCATATCCCATATGCATGCATATTTCAGTTCAGGCATTATATCCATTCACATATCATTAAGTTGCATACATATACTTATTTTTATTACATACATGTTATTCATGCATATTACATACTTACATGCATCTATACATTATATACATTGTATACAACATGTAAAAATAGAAGAGAGAAAAAGGAGAAAAAACTGAAAAGGAAAGGGAAGGGAAGAAAAATATAAGAAAAAGAAAAAATAGTGGACATATACATGCTTGCATCATATATTCTACATTACCATACATGCTATCATTGTATATTGCATTATGTTATTTATATATTATGCATTCATATCTATCATTACATGTATACCTTGCATTCATATCTAGCATTCATTTTATACTTTCATGCATACATTGTATATCATTCTTTCATTCATGCATTTATGCATTGCTTACATACATTATAATAATTGCATTCCTACATGCTTGCGTTCAACCATATATATATACATTAATGTAAAGAGGATATATATATCATTTCATTCATCTAACATATCATGTTTTACATACTCTATATTCATTTAATATCCATACTACATAGGCTCATAGGTTACACAAAATGCATATATCGTACATTTACTCTTCTACTTAAATTCAATATTGTACCAATTGGGCCTCTACTAAATTCTAGGATTAAAGTATGTTGTAGCCCTTCGTGTTAGCTTTTCGAAACTTCAAATGGATCACATTTTTGTGTCCGAAAGCTCCCGAAATTGCAAAAATACCGAAACACGTTCGTCTTTCGTACAGTTGACACTCAAATAATTCTACAGAAAGTTACAGAAAGAATTTGGCTTATTAAAATATATATTTGGAAAGCTAACTTCGATACGGTTCTTTTAAAAAAACGGGAGATAAATCAGAGGTCTAAGCTAAAAGTTATGATATTTCTAAGTTGCTCTAGCTACTAAAAACGTGGATAAAAATTATGACGAATTTGGGTTGTTTGGACAAAAAAACACATGTAGGCCAAAATACTTGGATACCAACATAGCTATCTAAATAAAACTTATTCTAACCATCCTAAATAAGATCAATCCACTCTCTAACCATCTAACCACACACACAAATAAATATATATATGCACACAAGTGTCCAAAATAGGGATTTTTTCTACTTGGACACAATCACAACACAAAGGACACTCATATGACCTCCAAATAGACACAAAATGGACACAAATGGAGATACAACCATGGGGGTCATTCCTATGGGTTCAAAATATTCCTATATGCATGTAGGAGTGGTTTAGAGGAGAGATTATACCTTTCGGGAGAGAGATTCAAAGGAAAAGCCTTCCGACACGGCACCAACATGTAGAGATTCCAAAAGGACACGAACGAGCTCCGAATCCTCCCAAACTTGGCTAGCACCCTCTAACCATGGAGTAGAAAAGAAATAAAGAAGATTTGGTAGAAGAAGGGGTTGATTTGGAGATAAAATCAATAGAGGTTCATCTCTAAATTAATTTGGGGAAGAACAAGAGAGAGAGAAAGTGGATGAAAACAAATGAATGAAGGAGTGATTCACTCCTTATCTCCCCTATAGGTGGCTGCCCAAAAAGGGTGAGATGTCCCCTTTTTAAATGTCCAAAATGCCCTCCACTAATCTATTTGATTTTAATTAGGAATGGGTTAAAGGTTGAGGTCAATTTAGTCTAGTTTTAAGTCTCTAATTAAACTAAACCTATCCATAAATAATTAGTCTAACTACTAACTAAAATTAATATCATGTGGACTAAAATTAATATCATGTGGGCCATGCCTAACTAGTGTGTGGATCCCACTAGAGTCAAACTACCCTCCCGGGTCCCCGTTTCAAGTCGGATTGAGTTGAAATTCGAACCCGACTCAAATAACCCCAAAACAATATCATAAATAATAAAATAAATTTCAACCCCAAAATAATATCATAAATAATGAAAATAAATTTTAAAAATATTTAAAAATATAAAATGATAAAAATACCCCTGTTTCTGAAAACTGGGGGTGACAGGTATCAAGCATAATACTACAAACTGGGTGCAAAAACTATCGCTGCTAATTCCAAGTCATGAGTTGGATAATTTCTCTCATGATCATGAAGCTGACGTGACGCATAAGCTACCACCTTACCATGTTGCATTAAGACGCATCCCAATCCTCTGTCGGAAGCGTCACAATAAACTAAAAATCCTCTCGTCCTATCTGGAAGCGTAAGAATGAGAGTCGTCATCAATCCTTGATTCAACTTCTCGAATGAACTCTGACACTCTGTTGTCCAAGTAAACTGTACATCCTTGCGGGTCAACTGTGTTAATGGTGCTGAAATTCGAGCAAAGTCTGATACAAACCGCCGGTAATAGCCGGCCAATCCTAGGAAACTCCGAACTTCTGTGATGGTTCTGGGTACTGGCCATATCTCTATAGTCACTATCTTTCGGGGGTCCACTTCCAGTCTATCTCTGGTGATGATGTGACCTAAGTACGAAATACGATCCAACCAAAATTTGTACTTACTGAACTTCGCGTACAACTGGTGCTCTCTGATAATATGAAGGACTACACGGAGATGCTGCTCATGCTCTGCCTCATTCTTGCTTTAGACTAAGATGTCATCTATAAACACTATCACGAACTGGTCCAAATAGGGCATGACGATACGATTCATGAGATCTATGGTACGGTTGGCATTTTGGTCGATCCAAATAGCATAACAAGGAACTCTCAATGTCCATATCTAGATCTGAATGCTGTCTTCGGAATGTCTTGCTCTCTGACTCTGATCTGATGGTATCCTGACCGTAAGTCAATCTTCGAGAATACTGCTGCTCCTCTGAGTTGATCAAATAAATCATCTATCCTTGGTAGAAAATATCTGTTCTTGATTGTTACAGAGTTCAAGGTAAGATAATCAACACATAATTTTGACGTACCATCCTTATTTTTCAAACGAAGTATCGAGGCTCCCCAAGGTGATCCACTAGCATGAATGAAAACTGAACTGCTACTGCCATCCGCAAGACTGATGGAGAAGGTTCTACCTCGTCTCTGAAAAATGAAAACTCTGGTTCGCCGGGAATACCAAAATAATCCTACTATGGCAGTCTATTCTTACATATTGATCCTTCAATCAAAACATTCCTAGGACCACATCATAGTCGGCCATCGAAAATTCTATCAATCTAGCGGAGAACTCTCTACCGCTAACTACGATTCGACACGAGGAATAGACTCTATCTACCCCCACAAGACCGTTACCAGTAAGTATATTGAGCCTTACTGATAATGACTCGGGCTCCAGTCCTATCCGTGTAGCAAATCGTGCAGACATAAATGAATACGATGCACCCGAATCAAATAAGACTGATGCTGGAAAAGAGTTGACGAGAATGATACCTGCCACCACCGCACCTGACGCCAATGCTTCTGCCACGGTCACAGCCATAGCCTGTCCTTGTCCTCTTGGTGCTGGTCTCCTCTGTTGGAAACCTCTCTACCGGTTTTAAATCTGAGCTTGGGCATACTGCTGAGCCTGAGGTGGCAATGGCCTCGGAGGCTGGTACTGCTGCTGCACAGGTGCTGGACCCCTAACAGATAGACTGGTTAGGTTTGATGACGATGAACTGGCTCTATTCGAACAGGACCCTCTCTTATGGTCCAGTGCCCCACAAGCCAAGCACAATCCATGTGCTCTGCGACAATCTGATACTATATGTCATGGCTTCCCACAATGACTGCAGCCCATTACGGAAGACTGCTTCTGCTTCTGCTGCTTAGGATATGTCGGTGTCGAGTGCTGACCGACAAGACTGTGGTCGCCCTCCTAGGAGTTCAAATAGTCAAAGCCCTAGCTGTCGGGGCCGGTGCTGATGACTGAGACATCTGCCCATGAGACCTCTTCCTTTCTCCGGTTCTATCTACAATCCTCTGCGAAGTATACTCATGCCTCTTTGTTGCTCGTAAGACAACATCAAACGTCTGGTGCTCAAACTGCTCCCCTGAAATAATGATCTTAGGCGGAGTCCCTGCTGGAATCGCTAGGCTCGATCCAATTCGTTCGCCACCAAGGTGGAGCAAACCGACTAAGTCTAGAAAACTCGGCCGCGTATCCATCTACCGTTCTTCCCATCTGCTTAAGATTGGTAAATCTTGTCTGCATATCCTAGCGAGCTACTGCGTCAAAGTACTTCGTTTGGAACTTGTTGCTGAATACCGCCTACAAAACAGGCGTTGCTAATCCAACTGCTAGCATCGTCCACCAGCTGCGGGCTAAGTCCAATAATTGTAGGCGCACAACGTCCACCTTCTCTTCATCAGGAATCCTTGCTGCCTCTAGGATAACTTCTATGTCCTGAAGCCATGCATCAGCAGCAATAGCATCTTCACTGCCATCAAAGAAGGGAGGGTTCAGACGCTTGAAGCTGTTGGCCGTGTTGTTCCCTTGGTAACCAACTCCGCCCATGACAGCTTGTACTGTCTGTTGCAGGGCATCGCCCCGACGATCTTGTGACACAAACAATTCCCTGATGAGTCCCACTAGGGTTCCATTATCAGGCTCTGCAGGCTGGACTGGGTGAACCGGGGGATCTGGGTTCCCATAATATATGACTCGGGAAGCTGCTCCAGAGTGCTAGGCTTGGTCTCCAGGTTGCTGCTGGTTTACTGGAGGTGCTCCATCTTGCTGATCGGTAGGACCAGGAGTAATGCCACTGAAGAAATGACATGGAGAACAATAAGGAAGGACCAAGATAGATCGAAGATATAAGCATGTGATCAGGTCAAGATTTCAGAAAGATTAGAAGACACGAGTATAGATCAAGGGCGAGTGCTGATTGAGACATCTATTCAGTGAAACCCTCACACATCTGGATTTATAAGACCTGTACGGGCCACCACTTAAACCGTGTCACGCCACAGAACCAGAATACAGAAGAGCGGGGGACAAACACAGCCAGCTACGTACAGTAAATTAAATCTCACCTCGATATACGGTCATGGCTATCTAGATGTACGAGGGTTTATCTACAAGCCAACAGTCTCTTATGGTCAAGTACAAGCCTAGTGTCTCAATCTCAAGCAAGCAAGTAAATGTAACAAGATGGTAGATCATCAGACATACAAGTAAGGAATCCCAAACATTACATATTCAGATGATCATGAAGCTAATCATACAAAATGCGATGACTAGCAAGAGTTAAAGTCATACATGATCAACCCTAGGATTTGTTAATCATGTTACAGCCCTTAGGCAGACATGAATGTAAATTCAACACGAACTAACACTTGTTCGGCAGCTAAAAGCCTCAAAAGAATAATTACAATAGAGTGGAAGAGCAAAATAAAATCCACTCCTTTCTAGGATTGCATCTAGTGTTCACCATCTGGCTGGAAGGCTGGGAGATCCTCATGAGCTACTCCGAAATCTGGCCATACAAAACCAGCTGGGTTAGACCCCAGAAAGAGCAAGTGCCACAAGGTAGGCTTCACTTAAGAACTAAAACCAGCATATTAGCACACAAAGACATAATGATAACAAAAGACAGGAGTTAGAAAAAACAGGGTGATAAACGATATGATAACTAAAAGACTGTTCCGACAATCAAGTTACAACCCGTAAACCAAACAAGGACCGGGTTGTAACCCTTCACCTGAACAGAACTTAGTCTCTAACAAATTATCGATAAAGTAAGCATAAACAATAATGTGCTGAAGTAACCATGTACTGGCCTTGTCTAGACAAGACTAGACTAGGCGGAACTCCAACCATCAATCATGGCCAAGCAATGAGTACGGCTTGATACTTTAACTAACTAAGGTTATCACAAGCCTAATTACTATAAGATGTATTGAGATGTCCCAGCAGTCACAAGCCCTGCAGCTATCCAGTTATCCTTCCGTAGGTTGAGAGAGTTGATTAGGTGACTTGGGGGTGCAACACATGACAGTGTGCTGGAAATGTGTCCTACTCGACGGCAGGCAACAAGTCCAATTAGAGCGCCCAAATAACGGGATTGCCTGTGACTGGGGAATCTCACTATGAACTACTTGATCAATCTAGTTGTTTGTCACGCCCCAGAACCAGAATACTGGAGAGCGGGGGCAGACATAGCCAGCTACGTATATGAAATGGAATCCATCTCGCTATACGGTCACGGCTGTCTAGATACATGAGGGTTTACTACAAGCCAACAGTCTCCTATGGTCATGAACAAGCCTAGTGTCTCAATCACAAGCAAGTAAGTAAATGTTACAAGGTGTATGATCATTAAATATACAATAATAAGGCATCCCAAATATTACATATTCAGCTGATCATGAAGCTAGTCGTTACAAAATGTGAGGACTAGCAAGAGTTTAGTCATACATGATCAACCCTAGGATCTGTCAATCATGTTACAGCCCGTAGGCAGACAGTAAGTAAATACAATCGAGCTAAACAGGTACTCGTCGGCTAAACGCCTCAAAAGAATATTTTTACAATAAAGTGGGAGATCAAAAATAAACCCACTCGTTGCCCGGGTTACGTCTAGTGTTCACCATCGGGCTGGAAAAGCGGTGGATCCTCTGGAGCTGCTCCGAAATCTGGCCACACAAAACCAGCTGGGTCAGACCCCAGAAAGAGCAAGTGCCACAAAGGAAGCTTCACTTAGGAACTAAAACCAGCAATCAGCACAAGAGTATAAATAAAAGTAAGAACTGGAATAAAATAAGCACTGGAATTAAAGAAAAATACATCAGGATGATATACGATGAGATAACCATGGGACTATTCAGATAACCAGGTTACAACCCGTAAACCAAACAAGGACCGGGGTTGTAACCCTTCGTCTGAGCAGAACTTGGAATTCTCACCATTTATCGGTAAAATAAATACAAGCATTCTAGTCAGGCAGTAATCTGGAACAAGATCAGGGCAGACTAGACATGTTAGAATCCATCCAATCATTTCACGGCCAAGCAAGACCTACGGCTTGATACTTTAACTAACTAGGGTTATCACAAGCCTATTTACTAACAAGATGCAGTGAGATTATTCCACAGCCACAAGCCCTGCAGACCATCCAGGTTACCCAGGTCGAAAGTTAGGGTTGAATTCAGGTGGGTACATCGTCCAGGAAACGTATGTACCCTTAAGTAGCTTGAAGGGTGCAACACATGACAGTGTGCTGGAAATGTGCCCTACTCGACGGCAGACTACAGATCCCAGGCGCACCCAGGTAACGGGATTGCCTGTAGCTGGGAAATCTCTTCATGACTAATATATTAATCTAGTTATTAACCTTAGTCCAATTCAATAGGTACTCCTGACCGTGGTACTCAGGAGTCCCTGTCCTAGACATGATGCAAGACAGGACTGGATTATTTGTACAAGCACAATCGCCCACGGTGTCCAAGTAATTATACAGGTCATGTCATGTCAGGTAGCCGTCGCAACAGCTGCTCAAGATAGTTCATGTCAGGTTATCATGTCAAGTGTACTTGTCATGAGTGCGCCACGGCGGGCCACTATCAGGTCATGTCAGGTTACTCATGTCAGGAGTGCACCTCTACGGGTCACAATCGTGTCAAGTTTTTAGTTATTAATTCCAAGCATGTTACATCAATTCAGGATTATCCAGTTCAGGACAAAAGGCGTAAGGATATAAAACGGGCGTAAAATGCCTAATAAAGGAGTTACAAAACATGAGCAAATAATGATAAATAATAGTACACAGGAACATGAGAAAGTCATGCGGCTCAGTCATATGCGGCCAGGAAGGAGGGGGCACATGCGGCTCAAATAAGAGAGCTCATGCGGCCAGGGTTACTGGATCCCATGCGGCCAGGACAAGGGGGCGCATGTGGTTCTCAGGAAAAGAAACCCATGCGGCTGGCGGGATGGGTTCATGCGGCTGTATAGCAAGGATCCATGCAGCTCGAGAAGAAGCAACCCATGCGGCTCGAGAAGAAGCAACCCATGCGGCTCAAATAAGAGAGGGGGGGTCTTCATGCGGCTCGGACAGACCTAAGTCCATGCGGCCCAAAATAGCAAAACCCATGCGGCTGGGTCAATGCGATTGCTCATGCGGCTGGGAGGGGGACAGTTGCATGCGCAGCTGGGTCAAGTGAAGTCCCATGCGGCCAGGAAGAAGTGAGGGCGCATGAGGCTAAGTTAGAGCATTCATGCGGCTGGGAGCAGCGGGGTCTTCATGCGGCTGGCGGGGTGGGCGCATATGCGGCTCGGGAGCAAGGTCCTAGGCAACCATGCTATCCATACGCCTATGCGGCTAGAAGACAATGGGGTGCATGCGGCTAAGTTACACTTGCCGCATGAACTAGTCATGCGGTCAAGTCAAGCCCATGCGCCAGAGAGAATACTTGCCGCATGAAATGTTCATGCGGTCAAGTCAGGATACAGTTCTTCTTCCCCAAACTTCTGAGAAGGAGAACTCCATGAGAGCCAAGTTCTCAAGCTCCACAACTCCATCATCCAGAGCCCAAATCCGAACTTCCTTAGGTCAAAATGGGGTAGAACGAGCTACTATACAACATGGAACCTTCAAAACTCAGAAATAACAGGATTAAATAGATCAAAACCCCAAAAATCCAAAAATGAAACAAATATAGATCTACAAGGATCTAGCCATGGAAAGTGAAAATGCCAAGTTCTAAAGTTGTCACGCCCCGCTCCCGTAGGAGCGATCGTCCTCGCTAAGGCGTGATGCCGCACGAGCCTAGATTGCGCTCGTGCAAGGCGGGTTCCATAACGGCCGATTTCAGCGGCTGCGACGGGGTCGTCGCACAGAAGTCCCAAGCAGAGACGTTAAATAATAGCAGCAGATTTTATAACAAACACAAGTTTCTCGAAAGATGATCTTTATTGATATTGAAACAAAGATTACAATGGGGCACAAGGCCAATGTTACAAGTCTCTCAATCTCACTTTTCTCTCATTACAAGTTCACTCAGCTCTCTCTCATCTCTCAATTACAAGTCTCTGATCCAGCGGAAGCTTCGAAAGGCGATGTCCATACATTATGTCCTGTATAAGTCTTCAATCCATGCGACCGCACGCTTCGAATCGCCAAGGAACTCCTGTGCCTCGACGCATCCAAGCGGGCTCCGCGCCACGAGCTTCTACCTGTGCCTGCACATGAACACTGTGTGGGTGTCAGTACTCAACTGTACTGGTGGAGTGAGCTTCTCGCCCACCCATACAAAACCTACACGTTCATTTACTTTGTGCAGCTTAAATCCCTTTTCGATTGTCTTTCTACTCTTGCCTTAGGTTCAGTTTTAGGACCGGCGCCTTGGCGCAACTTGTGTGTCAAAACCATCCCGTGCTTTGCAATGTCAACGTTACTCATACTTTGCCTCTAGACCACTTCTCGTGCCACAACGTTAACCTATCAGGTCGTGCTTGCCTTTCGGCCAGAATCAGAGACGCAACTACGCGGTAGTATCCAATTTCCTTACGACCGTGCTATAACTCCTTGGTGCCGTACCTCGCAACTCAGTGCGATTCAACCATATCGCCGCCTTGCGGCCACCCTTTGTTACTTTGATCGCCAACTGACCCAATTAAGACTTGTGGGTTATGTGTCACTTGACTGACCTTGCCTTACGGCGGTTTCCCGACTTAAACTTCCAAACAACTCAACCAATCCAAAGGCATACACGCGGTTAGCCGCTATCTGCCGACATCTATATGAACTTGGTCACTGGCTCCCAGAGCCATAGTGGACTACTCTTTCTTTTTATTAGACGGGCGTTCCTTTCAGCGCAAGGTAGCTAGCCCCGCTGCAAGTCCCCGCCTAACCCGTGCAAAGCACAGTAATATTTCGTTTCCAATATACCCGCAACGGTCCCGTGGCCTCGGGTTGTCGTGCGGAGAAAACTCTCACCTTGTCGACAAATTGTTTGTTCCATATGCCCGCAGCGGTCCCGAGGCCTCGGGTTGCCGTGCGGAGAAACTCCCGCTTTGTGGACAAGTTATCCAATGACCATGCAAGACTCGACACAAACTGACGTCTCACACCATCATGCTACCTCTTGTGTTACCATTTCTTTCAGGGCCAAGTTCAATATTTCTTTCTTATGAGACCGCCTCGCAGACATGTAGCCGCGAGGCCTCGCCGACATGTAGCCGCAAGCATACTTCTTTCTTGCCCTACCATTTTACCCAACTCAAGAATAATTATTCACAACACTTTCCAAACTCAATAAATCAACCGTGGCCCGTGCCTTAAAAACTCTAGGACCGTGCCATCGTGTCTCAAACCGACTTCCAACATACGCGACGCTGTCGCCCAAGTCATACTTCATATGACGGGCCTTGGGATCGTGGGACTATTTAACTTGACAACCGTAAAAAGAGCGGGACAGCACTAGAAATATCTTAGGTCGATCGGCGTAACATTGCCTAACTTACTCAAGCCTACAACTTAACGAGCAAAGGCTATGCCAAGCCTTGCGTTATGGAAACGTGCATATTTTATCGAACATTTACGCGGGCGACGCCTATGACTTAGGCTATTTCATAACTTTTGTGTCGAAGACCAACTTTTCTTCTCCCAAGCCACAGGACGAAGGACCGAGTGTCATTTCAAAGCACGCCGTGCACCAACTCTAAACCGACCGTGGGACGTTTTCCATGTTCTAACTCATTTTGACCTGTCGGGATTATTCCCTTAGCTATGTGGATGCGTAACTTTTATTATCAAGCCTAACTTGTGCAAGTTGAAAACACGATTTATTATGTGAAGGCAAAGATGAGGAGAGTTCACCGAAACTACCCCACCTGAGCGATGTCTTCAAACGGCCGTTACAAGGCCAAGTCCGAACGCCGTCGGCGTTTCGATTCCTCCGATTGACTGAGCGGGACGGGGCACTACAACATACACCACTCAGAACAAGTCTCGTCCTCGAGACTTACTGAGTACTTATTCACTTACCACTTTACTTTTCCTTCTAGAACTCTCGCACACACTTCTCCTATGCGTTCCTTCAAATCCGAGCCACGCTCGCACTATCCTCAATCCTTTCTTCAAAACTCACGATCTCAAAATCCTCGACACCTTTCCGTTCCTTAAGTCTCACTTGATTCAACGTACCACTTAGTATGGATCGTGCACATATCTTAGGCGTCCCCAAAATACGTGCATTTCAACCAAGCCTCGTGATAGAGAATCCACCATCACCACTCGAGTCAGATCGTGCACATATTCGGGCGCCCATGATATACGTGCATGTCAACTGAACTCACGAGTGGTGCCTCCGTAACTCCTATCGCTTCACGCTCGGACGTCTGCCTAACTACTAGGCTATGTCTTTTTGGCTAAGGTTATTCGTCAGCATTGGAATCATAGTTCCCAAACAACAATATCAACACTGACCCCATCCTAAGGTCAAACCAAGTTGACAGTACGGGTTTTCTACCCAAGCTCGCATCACTCCGATTTCTAAATACCGAGCATCGATTTCCTACACACATCCCAATATTCGTGGCACGGGATCCAAGTCGTTCAACAAAGCAATCCTACGATAAATCACATTCAACCAATCCCTTGACACATCATTTCGAAAATGTTCGACGTAATCTGTCTATCAATCCCTCCAAGTCAAGCACGCTACGACACAATTCATCGCTAAACCATTCTTAATATTTCATATTTCCCCTAAGTCATTCATCCCAATTCACGTAATCGATCATAAGGTCGTCCGACTTAACAATACGTTGCGCCCCGATCTCACGCGAGTCAGATTACCCACGGTGGGCACGAATCACCATGCACGCTCCCGTGGGATAGTCATCCTCATCGGAACATAACTCTTGTTTTGTGTCTAGACTAATTTATTCTCGATGCACGAATTGGACCTACTCAATTCTCAAGTTATTTCATTCACCAATCGTAAGTCTAAACATCCTCAAATTTTCCTTCGCATCAAACCGATAAGCCGAGACAACCAAAGTTGCCGCGTCCTGATTTTCTGAGTTCGATCATTCCCGCGACATGAATCACCATGTCAGCGCTCACGCGGAACGATCGCCTCAAATCCGACGCAACGCATGTGCGAGGCTGGAGTTGCACTCGTACAAGACAAGAATGTCAACGCTGCGGTTATCCACGTAACCCTCAAGACACAATCGTTTCATCCAACATTTGTCTCAATCAAGATCCTAAGTATCGCATCCAACCGATCGATAACACTTGCACGATCGTCCTTCGCCGAGTCAGAGTACCCCCGAGTTATCGCATATCGATCTTTGATACGCCTCAATACCATCAATGATATGCGTAACCTGACGATCTTCCTTTGCAACAAGTTCTGAGTCATGCGAATGGTGCTATCGTTCGACTGGATAATCTCCTCGACATTCAAATTCAAGTTCGATCATTATTCCTCAAACCATTCGCAACATCAATTTCCTCAATTCGCATCATTCCTTTATCAATCGATCGACATCCCTGAGGCTATCACATACACCACTCAGGGATGAAGTCATTCAACAAATCCTCAAAACTATCCTTTGACTCAAAATTGACTTCTTCAAATTTTCCGTTCGAACCATTCCTCGAATTCCAAGCACGCTTATCTATATCGCATCGACGTTATCGCCGCTCGATAGTACCCCTATCGATAGTCGACTCACTTTACTCAATCGAGTTCAACTCATTCTTGCTCGACACTATTCAATTCCCGCACTCGACTTTTCTAAGGTCGACGTAACTTTGGTGTATATGCCCAGCCCGACTTAGCCAACCGTGCTTGCGCGAACCATGTTTTTATCTTGTTGTCAAAAACTGTTCTCCTACATTTTTGCAAAATAGATAGACTTATTGTATGGACATCCCGTGGGACAATTGAGAGAGAGCGCACCAACGATTTCAATATGCGGAAGCAACTTTCAGAGTTTGCGGAAGCAACGAGTTAAAGAATTCAATCGATAGTCCAAGGACGTAAAGCCGTGCTCTGATACCATTATGTCACGCCCCGCTCCCGTAGGAGCGATCGTCCTCGCTAAGGCGTGATGCCGCACGAGCCTAGATTGCGCTCGTGCAAGGCGGGTTCCATAACGGCCGATTTCAGCGGCTGCGACGGGGTCGTCGTACAGAAGTCCCAAGCAGAGACGTTAAATAATAGCAGCAGATTTTATAACAAACACAAGTTTCTCGAAAGATGATCTTTATTGATATTGAAACAAAGATTACAATGGGGCACAAGGCCAATGTTACAAGTCTCTCAATCTCACTTTTCTCTCATTACAAGTTCACTCAGCTCTCTCTCATCTCTCAATTACAAGTCTCTGATCCAGCGGAAGCTTCGAAAGGCGATGTCCATACATTATGTCCTGTATAAGTCTTCAATCCATGCGACCGCACGCTTCGAATCGCCAAGGAACTCCTGTGCCTCGACGCATCCAAGCGGGCTCCGCGCCACGAGCTTCTACCTGTGCCTGCACATGAACACTGTGTGGGTGTCAGTACTCAACTGTACTGGTGGAGTGAGCTTCTCGCCCACCCATACAAAACCTACACGTTCATTTACTTTGTGCAGCTTAAATCCCTTTTCGATTGTCTTTCTACTCTTGCCTTAGGTTCAGTTTTAGGACCGGCGCCTTGGCGCAACTTGTGTGTCAAAACCATCCCGTGCTTTGCAATGTCAACGTTACTCATACTTTGCCTCTAGACCACTTCTCGTGCCACAACGTTAACCTATCAGGTCGTGCTTGCCTTTCGGCCAGAATCAGAGACGCAACTACGCGGTAGTATCCAATTTCCTTACGACCGTGCTATAACTCCTTGGTGCCGTGCCTCGCAACTCAGTGCGACTCAACCATATCGCCGCCTTGCGGCCACCTTTTGTTACTTTGATCGCCAACTGACCCAATTAAGACTTGTGGGTTATGTGTCACTTGACTGACCTTGCCTTACGGCGGTTTCCCGACTTAAACTTCCAAACAACTCAACCAATCCAAAGGCATACACGCGGTTAGCCGCTATCTGCCGACATCTATATGAACTTGGTCACTGGCTCCCAGAGCCATAGTGGACTACTCTTTCTTTTTATTAGACGGGCGTTCCTTTCAGCGCAAGGTAGCTAGCCCCGCTGCAAGTCCCCGCCTAACCCGTGCAAAGCACAGTAATATTTCGTTTCCAATATACCCGCAACGGTCCCGTGGCCTCGGGTTGTCGTGCGGAGAAAACTCTCACCTTGTCGACAAATTGTTTGTTCCATATGCCCGCAGCGGTCCCGAGGCCTCGGGTTGCCGTGCGGAGAAACTCCCGCTTTGTGGACAAGTTATCCAATGACCATGCAAGACTCGACACAAACTGACGTCTCACACCATCATGCTACCTCTTGTGTTACCATTTCTTTCAGGGCCAAGTTCAATATTTCTTTCTTATGAGACCGCCTCGCAGACATGTAGCCGCGAGGCCTCGCCGACATGTAGCCGCGAGCATACTTCTTTCTTGCCCTACCATTTTACCCAACTCAAGAACAATTATTCACAACACTTTCCAAACTCAATAAATCAACCGTGGCCCGTGCCTTAAAAACTCTAGGACCGTGCCATCGTGTCTCAAACCGACTTCCAACATACGCGACGCTGTCGCCCAAGTCATACTTCATATGACAGGCCTTGGGATCGTGGGACTATTTAACTTGACAACCGTAAAAAGAGCGGGACAGCACTAGAAATATCTTAGGTCGATCGGCGTAACATTGCCTAACTTACTCAAGCCTACAACTTAACGAGCAAAGGCTATGCCAAGCCTTGCGTTATGGAAACGTGCATATTTTGTCGAACATTTACGCGGGCGACGCCTATGACTTAGGCTATTTCATAACTTTTGTGTCGAAGACCAACTTTCCTTCTCCCAAGCCACAGGACGAAGGACCGAGTGTCATTTCAAAGCACGCCGTGCACCAACTCTAAACCGACCGTGGGACGTTTTCCATGTTCTAACTCATTTTGACCTGTCGGGATTATTCCCTTAGCTATGTGGATGCGTAACTTTTATTATCAAGCCTAACTTGTGCAAGTTGAAAACACGATTTATTATGTGAAGGCAAAGATGAGGAGAGTTCACCGAAACTACCCCACCTGAGCGATGTCTTCAAACGGCCGTTACAAGGCCAAGTCCGAACGCCGTCGGCGTTTCGATTCCTCCGATTGACTGAGCGGGACGGGGCACTACAAAAGTGCTTTAAAATACAGTAAGGAAGAGAATGGAGTAATGAAATCAGAGTTCCTCCATGAAACAAGTTGTACTTGCCTAGACCTCTCTCTTCTCTCTCTGGTAGGTAGGAAAGTAATGAGGAAGAAGAAGATAAGATTAATGAAGAGAGAGAAAAGAATGGGCTAATAAATACAAAGGGTGGTGGTAGGTAGGGGGTTTACATTGGTTCATATTGAACCAAAGAAAACCAAGCCAAGCCAAACCAAGCCAAGAAATAACCAAGCCAAGATGCAAGGAATCATGCAATACAGAATAAAATACGTAAACGTATTCCAGAAATACGTAATACGAACCACAGGCATTACATTGTTAACTTAGTCAGATTCAGTACGAATCCCTGACCGTAAAAAATCAGGTATTCATGTCCTAGACATGATGCAAGACGAGACATGTAGCTTGTACGGGCACAACCATCCACGGTATCAAGACAAGAGTTACTTAGCAAGTCAAGACAGCCGTCGCAACAACATTTCTAGATTATCATGTCATGTTATGTTACTTATCAAGTCAAGAGTGCGTCACAACGGACCACCATCAAGAATTATCATGTCAAGTTGCTTGTCAATGGTGCACCACGATGGGTCACTATCAAGAGTTATTATATAAAGTCACATTGTCATGTCATATTTCCGTAAGTGCACCTCGACGGGCCACTATCAAGGAGTTATTAGAGAGTGTACGTGCCATACCAAGATCGTGTTTAAACTCAGAGTATGTATACAACATGAAAAATAACATTTTAGGACCAGTCAAGCAAAGAGTACAAGCAAAGTCACAACTCACACTAAGGACCATGGGGACAAACATGAATAATTGCAAGAGATGGCACAAGGGGTCAACGGGGTAACATGGAAAGCATGCGCCCACATGCATGCACCTAAATGCATGTGCCCACATGAGTGAGGCAGGGCACACTTGGGAGGGAGTTTGGAGGCTATGGAAGGCATGCACCAAAGGGTGCATGCGTCCAAGGCTATGCGCCTACATGAGGGAGGCAGGGTGCATTTGAAGATAAGTTGGAGGCCATCTTGACAAGTGGGCATATAATAATAGCTATGCGCCCACATTGAAAAGACTGTGGGCACATATAGAGCTATGCGCCCAAACAGAAGAAGACATGGAGCTTGGGCAGATATAAAGGGCTATGCGCCCAAGGCTAAAGCTAATGTGGGTGTCACGACCCGCGCCCATTTTTTCGGATACGAGACATGTCCAAGCCAGCCTACACCGCAGAGTCGACGGTAGAACGCTGTCAAGGCCATGATGCTCAAAATCACATAAATAGTAACTTCATTTGCTCAATCACATTTCTAAAATTTATTACAACAGTTACAAAATTTATATTTGAAAGAAAATACAAAATTCTTACACATATTTAAAATGGCTACTACATCTATCTAAAGTTTAAGTTTTGGCCTGCAAGTACACCCGTATCTCCCAATGCTAATAGAAGCCACAGCTAACCTAAAAAATATTGGTTTTCAGTCAGGAATGGAACAAGCACACAAACTGACGATAATACGAAAACACAATAGAATTCACAAGTCATAAAAATAGCATATGTGAGACGAAACTAGAAAGTAACTGATGTCATGGCATGTGGTAAAGAAAACCAGGAAACAAATAAAAGACAACTATCTATGTGTTTTGAAATATCTTGTTCGACATGTGAACAGCTAAGGGGTAAATACGGCACCCTGCACGTGTCGGGTACCGCTGCTATCAGTCAAGATCAGACATTTTGGAATATTTCTAGATATTCTACATGTCTACTAAGATATTTCCCCGCCCAGCTAGTACTCATGGAATCAAGTCGCAAGCATGGTAATCATGTAAATGACAGTCAAGAGATACAATAAATCTATGATATTAATCTCCGTATGACGAGCATGTCAACAAGCAACAAGACATATGTATAAACATGAAAAGTAAAAACTACTATGAATCGAAAAGCAATCAGAAAGTGCACTTGACTGAGGTCCTTTGCTGGTGAAACCGATAATACTATACTACTCAGTGAGCCACAACAGTCAAACTCATAAAACAGTCTCCGGATGCTGAAACAGACATTACCAACATTTTTAGAATTGTCAAATTATCTAGAATTGCCTATCCTTAAGTCAAATTCATGACACAGGGGCAAAACGATAATTTCGGGCAAAAGCGATGTCCACCATTGGACCCGCTTTACACCAAAAAGTGTGCCAGAATTAATAGTATTTAAAGTCGTCAAACTATGTCTACGAATTTATTTTTATGATACGAACCCAACCGTATGTCCAAAGTTGGATTCCGGCAGGCCGTGCACAAAATCGTCCGTTGATTCGGATCGTGGGGCCCGCAAAACAGCAATCGGATCATCTGCCTCCGAATCGGACCAAAATTGGCATATAGGACCAAACAAATGATACGGTCCTGTTGGCGCAAGTTTCTTCTCGATCTGACGAACGTGCACGAAGTAATTGAGAAATTTGTACAAAGGCCGATACGATGAATTTCGACTGATACGCATCAAATTCGTCGCGCACACGCAACCAATTTGAATTCCGTCAAAGCCCACACGTCTGCGAAGCCATTATGCACCTTTTGATACTTTCAGTTTGCGACCATGTTGCCCGGTTTGGCGGAACGCACGTCGTATCGAAGAGTTTTATGATTTTCAGAACAGGTTTTTCTCAATTTTCTAAATTCGTTTTCTCGGTGTATAGTGGACAAAATCAAAAACTATGAAAAGGGGTTTGAAGCCTTATAGGTTGTCTATGAGTTTCTTCAATTTGTTCTAAATAATTACTCACAAGATAACGGGGATTGGTCTTCAAACAGGGCAACCTGGACTGCTTTCTATCCTATTTTCAACCCAGTTTTCCGTCGATTTTTGGATTAGTTTCCCGAACAATATGGTCCACTATATTCAAATATAAATGAAGGTTCACGTACATGGTTATGTTGTCTATACATAGTAAGTGACGGATCAAAAAATACTTAAATGAGGTAGAAGAAAACTTACCCCGATATTGCCCCATCGTGCCGCTGCTGCTGTCCTATTTTTCTCGTGCACGCGCGTTCTTGGCCGACTCCGACCGTGCGTGGCGGCACTGTGGTGGCCGGGGTGAACGCGCAGGCTGACCAGGGAGGTCACGGGAGGCGCTCAGCATCTAAGGTTTAGGGTTTTTGATCAGGAACCCCTTCCCTCTCGTTCCTATATATAGTGTCGGGTTTGCTCGGTTTGGTGTTTGCTGTGAGGGGGGGGGGAAGGTCGGGCCTGGCTGAGGCTGGGCTTGGGTTTTTTTTTATTTTTTTATTTTACTTTTACTTTTTATACTCAAGCTATATATAGATATTCATATATAGGTTTATGTATAGGTATTTATACAATATATATAGATATAGATATATTATGCTAACTCCAAAAATTCATGAACAAGCATATAAACCGTTATGACATTTCTAAAACAATTATTAACTTGGTAAAAATTATTTATTATATATAGCAATTATTGATTTATAAAAATAATAATTAGACCATTAAATAAACACGAAATATATATATAGCAATATACGATCCAATGCATATTGACTACCATTTGTACATTTACCCTATAAACCCAAATAAAATCTAGGCAATTATATTTAGAAAATGCTATCGTAATTCCAAAGTAGAATATCACTATAACTAACGATATTATATATATATATATATATATATATATATATATATATATATATATATATATATATATATATATATATATATATATATATATATTCTAACCTTTCTAGCTAAAATATATAGACATTTATTAAATAGGCATACATATGAAGGTTTATACAATCTAAAATCCCAACTCTACAAATATATGTTAAGAAAATCATTTACCATATTATCAACTAAAATATATATTTATATATATTATAACAAGAACTTCGAATATAACTATAATTTATAATATGGCCTACTAGGCCACAAAATAAAATAGATACCAACCATACATCTGCATAGATGTCCTTAGACACACTACCCTAGTACATGGGCTTGGGCTTGGTTCGGGTCCAGTCTAGGCTAGTTTGGTACAACCTGGTCTTTTATACGTCAATAAATTAATTAATAAATAATTAAAACATCTATAGAGGTTAAGTCGCAACTTGGCCTGATTTTCCTAGTTATGACATCACTATGGCTCGGCCTTCCCTACTAAGGCTAATACACTAGTCAAAGCACGCCATTGCACTATCCGTGCCACGATTTTTAGTCACCTTGTACTCTAATTCCTAACCATGACTAAAGTCATCTACCGTAATAATTAACTAAATAATTATTTATAACAATCTAAAAATTTACCCTTTTAAATTGAATAAATAATAATAATAAAATATTTTAAAATTTCTGGGAAGAGGAGTTACAAATCTACCCACCTTAAAAATAATTTCGTCCTCGAAATTCTAATTCATAACTATTCCTTAAAATTTAAAAAGAAAGTCTACCTTAACCTTAATCTCCTTAAATTTTAATTTTTCAAAATAGTTTATATCCTCTTCCTAGTCATTTTGTAACTACATAACTTCTAGGACTTTTACCCACTTTTGGTCACACTACTCCTCAAAACTAAAATCTTATAATCTTTTAACTAGTTGCTAACAATCCTACCAACAGATATCTACTGCATATGGCATCTATAATCCTCTCCTATCTATCAAGCAATCCAAAATTTAACAAACAACAAATTTACACAAGTAGCTAAAAAATATTGATAAATTCTTATAAGCATGACCATTCGTCGCTCTGAAATAGGAAGGACAGGAAGATAAGGAAGAATAATCGAGAGCAAATATAAAGTTTCAAGAGCGGTAGAGAGTATCCAATGATATAGATAGAAAGAAAGTTTATGAACCATTGACTTATTTGCTAGATTGGGTTACTCTAGTCCAGTCACTTGCTAAATTGAAGAACCCTTGTTTCTTAGAGGAGCTTGCAATCCATGCAATACAGAAATTCTGTTCTCGAAGTTAATCTAAACAAGGTTCCATAATAGAACAAAATTTGAGAAATCAAGATTGTGATCTTTTTCGTGGTTATTTAAAAACACGAGCAAGGGATATAAATGCAATACAAGATCGTGTCGCGACTTCCAGGTAGATGGAATAAGAGTTACGAATGACATCACATTCTAAGAGGTGGAGACTACATAATAGGTGTAGGGACCTATTCCAAATGGTTCGATTTTATAGTCCAAATATGGTGGTATGCATGGATGGGTTTTACTGGGTCTTAATGGGTTTTCTAATTGGACCTCACTCGTTGGTTGGATGAACCTTGGATTTTAACTATATTGACTAAACAAGACCCCAAGATAAAACTATTTCTACTAGGTTAAGGTAACCTAGAGTAGGTTTCAACCCAAGTAGTTGAGCTAGTTGTCAGTCAGGTTGGTTAGCTAGGTTCCTAAAGCCCAAAAATACGCCTTCAGTGACCTTTGTGTTTAAGTAGCATATGAGGCCTCAATTGGGTGGCACACTAGTGGCATGTGCGTAGTGGGCTTCGAGTAGATCACAACCATATATTGGGTCGAAGGAATTGAGTCGAGGTTGAGGCTCTAATGGAAGTCGGAAAGTATATCGGTATTATGGTAAGAGTTATAGCTAGTCCTTTTGACCTGAAGTCGTACCACAAAAATAGAGTATAAGAGGACGTGTTTGAGTGGGACATGATATACCTAGATGAAGGTGGACTCGTCTAGATCTTGTATATGAAATTTGTTGGGAGGTAACAGCTAGTAGCACGCTCTGAATATTACTGTCACGGTCAGGGACACCAAAGACCTAAATAAAAGTGGGTGTTTATAAGGCGCAAATTTTCTATCATAGTGGGAGCCAACTTATATGTTCAATCGGTAATACTAGTAAATCTTAAAATTTAGAGGCTGACATCCAAACTTCAGGAATTTATTTCTCGAATTTAAACCAAGACAAACTTTACGATGAATGGAGTTAGAGCAATTCAAGTCGTGAGCACGGGATAATAGATAACATGATATGATAGATATGGATCAATTTTGAAGATCGTTTGCCTATTTCAAATAGATGGAAAGTGATTCCGTAATAGCTTTCATGGCCATAGATGATATGGCGAGCTAAGGTTAACATTCTGGGATATCTTTGCTCAAATACGGGCATTTGCCTTTCTTCATTAAGTAAAGGGAAAAATACTGAAGGGTTTCAGGAATAAGGATTCGAAGGCGAATACGGGGTTCCAAAGGGGAAAAAGTTTTTAAGACAGTTGCGAATGAGATCCTAGAGACATCTACATCTCAATCCACGTAGGTTAATCAGAAGGAGAGCGAACCGAGTGTACTAAGGTTGATCAGACTGTAATACATCGATTCTGATTAGATAATATGTTAGTAGGCGTCCCCAATAAACATATGTCTTGAATCAAGCTCGATAAAAGAGTAAGCTTGCAAAACTAGGCTGTAATAGCAGCGTTGGTCAAGATAGTCAAAATACAAGCATGGAAGATTTTTGAAAGGAGGCACAAGTAGTTCGAGTTTTGAGAGAATCAAAATCTTACCTGGTGTTATTGCTTATACAGCCATCCTACTATCTTCTTATCCATAAGGCCTTGGTCGACTAATGGGTTATGGATCTCTGAATTCTATATTCTAGGTAAACCTATTAGTGTCAGTCAATTACCTCGTAAATAGATCACAAGGACCACAAAATGCTAGGTTGGGAGACATGCTACCCAACTTACAGAACTTCCACTAGTATTGGCTTTGGATCTTATGGGACATACAGGGCATTTTTCTATCCTCTGTAGTATTCTAACTTGTAATCACGTCTGAAGTCATTTTATCGAGAATTATTTCTCGCCCGTATACTCTGGCTATGGTAAACCCTTGGTTCTGTGATTCAGATGTGATATGCTATCAGATACTCTGTCTTATATTAACACAAGGTCTAAAGAGGTCAACGAAGATATAGTTTTAGCAATGTGCCATAACCTATGATTCTTTGAAATAATTTCAACTCTATGGGTCGTGACTCACCAGTGCGCTGCTGGCTGCAGTGAACCCACACTCTTCATTCTCAAGTAATTGGCAACAGTGTGCTGCTGTCTAGCCATCGCAGTCGTTAAAATTACTCCAACTATATTCCTAAGAACTTCAAGGAGCTGCTAGAGATTCAAACTAGTTGACTATGATAGAAAGCATAAACATCTGCCTATAAGTCTCAATCCTTAAAGTAAAAGATTGATCGGGGGGAAATAACTGAAGACAAGGGAAGTAAGAGCATCCTAATCTTTATTTCATATGTATTTCAAATGGTTGAGGGAAAACTTTGAATCAATCTACCTCGAGATTCGTATATGAATAACAGAATCAGGAATTATAAACTAATTCCTTACGGCAAAATAGGATTTTAAATAGGCAATTCTAACTTATGATATAAGGATTATATCTGTAGGGTAAAAGAAAATTGAACATTTTATCAAGATTAGAGCCTTAATACTAGGAAAGCCTAATTTACCAAGTAAATAGTATATCCACATTGGATCATATCGTCATATCAAAGGTAATAGTATATCTATAGAGATCTGGCAAGCTATCTAAATTTAATAATTTCTTATCTAAATTGCATGGCCTATCTAATAACCTTAACTATCCAACGGTCAATTTGAACAAGGGACTCATAGTCCTAGTCATTCTCTTAAATCAATTTAACTCTAAGTTATGAATGAGCATTTTCTAGTTACGGGCTCGCAATAGTACGATTAACTTAAGTACCATCACGAGTTCGCATATTTTACAAAAAATGACCTGCATGGGCCACCACAAAAAATTATCACAACCCGCACATGCTTTTTCAAATATGAGACGTGTCCAAGCCAGCCTACGCCGCAGAGTCGGCGGTAGAATGCTGTCAAGGCCATGATGCTCAAAATTACATAAAAAATAACTTTATTTGCTCATTCACATTTCTAAAATTTATTACAACAGTTACAAGATTTATATTTGAAAGAAAATACAAAATTCTTACACATATTTGAAATGACTATTACATCTATCTAAAGTCAGTTTTGGCATGCAAGTACACCCGTATCTTCCAATGCTAAGAGAAGCCACAACTAACCTGAAAAAAATATTGGTTTCCAGTCAGGAATGAAACAAGCACACAAACCGACGGCAATGCGAAAATACAATAGAATTCACAAGTCATAAAAATAGCATATGTGAGACAAAACTAGAAAGTAACTGATGTCATGGCATGTGGTGAAGAAAACCAGGAAACAAATAAAAGACAACTATCTATTTGTTTTAAAATATCTTGTTCGACATGTGAACGGCAAAGGGGTAAATACGGCACCCTGCATGTGTCGGATGAAGCTGCTATCAGTCAAGATCAGACACTTTGAGATATTTTTGGGTAGTTCACATGTCTACTAAGATATTTTCCCGTCCAGCTAGTACTCATGGAATCAAGTCGCAAGCATGGTAATCATGTAAATGACAGTCAAGAGATACAATAAATCTATGAACTAATCTCCGTGTGACGAGCGTGTCAACAAACAGCAAGACATACATATAAACATGAAACGTAAAAACTACTATGAATCGAAAAACAATCAGAAAGTGCACTTGCCTGAGGTCCTTTGCTGGTAAAACCGATAATACTATACTACTCAGTGAGCCACAATAGTCAAACTCGTAAAACAGTCTCCGGATGCTGAAACAGACATTATCAACATTTTCAAAATAGTTAAATTAGCTAGAATTGCCTTTCCTTAAGTCAAATTCTGGACACAGGGGCAAAATGGTAATTTCAGGCAAAAGCGATGTCTGCCGTTGGATCCACTTTGCACCGAAAAATGTGCCAGAGTCAATGGTCTCTAAAGTCATCAAACTATATGTCTACGGATTTGTTTTGATGATACGAACCCAACCGTATGGCTAAAGTTGGATTCCGGCAGGCCGTGCACAAAATTGACCGTTGAATCGGATCGTGGAGCCCGCAAAACGGCGATCCGATCAACTGTCTCCGAATCGAACCAAACTTGGCATACAGGACCAAAAAAATGATATGATCATGTTGGCGTAAGTTTTGTCTCGATCTGACGAACGTGCATAAAGTAATTAGGAAATTTGCAAAGAGGTCGATACGGTAAATTTTGACGGATACACATCAAATTCGTCGTGCACACGCAACTAATTTAAATTCCGTCAAAGCCCACACGTCCGCGAAGCCATTACGCACCTTTCGATAATTTCGGTCCGTGACCACGTCGCCCGGTTTGGCGGGACGCACGTCGTACCGAAGAGTTTTATGATTTTTAGAACAGGTTTTTCTCAATTTTCTAAATCTGTTTTCTCGGTGTACAGTGGACAAAATCAGAAACTATAAAAAGGGGTTTGAAGCCTTATATGTTGTCTACGAGTTTGTTCAATCCGTTCTAAATAATTACTCACAAGGTAATGGGGATTGGTCTTCAAACAGGGCAACCTAGACTGCTTTCTATCTAGTTTTTCGTCGATTTTTGGATTGGTTTCCCGAACAATATGGTCCACTATATTCAAATATCAATGATGGTTCACGTAGATGGTTATGTTGTCTATCCATAGGAAGTGAGGGATCGAAAAATAGTTGAATGAGGTGGTAGAAAACTCACCCCGATATTGCCCCTTCGTGCCGCTGCTGATGTGTTTTTCCTCGCGCGCGCGCGTTCCTGGCCGACTCTGGCCGCGCACGCTGGCACTGCGGTGGCCGGGTGCGCACGCAGGATGACCAGAAAGGTCGCGGGGAGGCGCTCAGCATCTAGGGTTTAGAGTTTTTGATCAGGAACCCCTTCCCTCTCGTTCCTATATATAGTGTCAGGTTTGCTCGGCTCGGTTTGGTGTTTGCTGTGAAGGGGGAAAATGGTCGGGCCTGGGCTGAGGCTGGGCTTGGGTTTTTTTTTCTTTTCTTTTTATACTCAAGCTATATATAAATACTTGTATATATATATATATATATATATATATATATTTTATATATATATATATATATATATATATATATATATATATATATATATATATATATATATATGGGCTGAGGCTGGGCTTGGGTTTTTTTTTCTTTTCTTTTTATACTCAAGTAATATATATATATATATATATATATATATATATATATAATATTTTAAATATATATATATATATATTAAAAATACCCCCATTTATTTAGTAAGGCTCAAAATGCCGAAGCTTGTACAAGTATACTAAAGGCAGTAAAAGCCGATGCCTATACAAGTATACCCACAAAAGAAGAAACGAAACTAGGGGACTAAACTAGAAGAGACTCCCAAGAACCTGTATGTTCATGCGAACAGACGTTTCGAATCTTCCGGCACTGCCTGATCACTTCTCGAATCAGCCTGTCCGCGTTGAATTGGTTGCCCTCATACCTGGCCTTGTTACGATTCTTCCATAATACCTACGTGACAGCAGCCGCGACGATCTGGTGGCCATGGGAGGCCAGCGCCCACCCCGCTAAGAGATCGTTGAGGCTTTCGCCCACCTGATCCTGATTGTAGCGCTGAGATAGCGCATTCCAGACCTGAGCAGGGAGATTGCCCTGGCTGAAAATATGGTCAACGGTTTCCGATTGCCGAGCCGCACAGCAATTCTAAGCTGAATCCAATGGAGTACAGAACGTCGTCTGTCCGGAGCTTGTTCCTGATGACTCTCCAGATCAGGATGGACCATTTCTTAGGGATACATGTCTGCCAGAAAATGGCACTGATTGGAGATGGCACTCCCGGGCCGCGGGCAACCCGTCTGGCTGAGCGAATAGAGAATTCACCTACCTGACACTCCGACCACCGGAGCTTGTCAACATCTGAGCTTAACTTCAGCTCGTAACGTTGGATGCAGTCAACCGCTTCCTCGCCAGCCTAATCTCGGATCTTGTCCCAATCCCATTCGTCCCTCCTCGCATCCCAAAGCTCCTTAATCCTGCTGTTCTCCGGAGCCTCCGGGAGGTGGTGAAGCAGTGTGTCTCCCGTCCAACGTTCGTGGAAGGTGTTGGATTCTCCGTCGCCTAGGCGCAGACGGATAACCGGTTCGACCATGGTACGGCCGTTGATGATGCGCCTCCATGCCGCAGAAGATCTGCAGTTGGCAGTCGCCTGTGATGGATGAATGTGCTTGAAGTATCTTGCCTTCATGAATCTCGTCCACAAATTATTGCTCGTACGAATCTTCCACCACAGCTTCATCGAGAAGGTGTCAGCGATGTGGGAAAGTTTCGAGAACCCCAATCCCCTCTCCTCTGTGGGTTTAGCCATGGTTTTCCAGCTGGTCCAAAAATGTTTGACGTGGCCGCCGCTGTGTCCCCAGAAGAAGTTGCTGAAGATGTTCTCAATCAAGGTCAGCGCGTTCTTGGGGGTAGAGCATGCAGCGAGGGTGTATATGGGGATAGAGGTGAGCACGTGATTAATAAGGATCATTTTTCCACCCGGAGATAGGGTGGCATTGTGCCACCCTTCCAGTTTCTTCCTGATTTTTTTTATGAGGTCTTCAAAGATACCGGCGTTAGATCTGCCGTACACAAGGGGGCATCCGAGGTATTGAAAGGGAGGGTGACTGATAGAGAACGAGGTGATGTTGGAGAGACTGGTCACGCTTTCGCTTTTAATGTTGTGGTGGGCGTAGATGATACTCTTCCTAGAGTTGAGCTTTTGGCCGGAGCAAGATGCGTATCTTTGAAGTATGTTGTGAACCACTTCCACCGATCCCACATCCCGGAGGTGAAGATGAGGATATCATCCGTATAGGTGAGGTGGGTGATAATCGGACAGCCACTGGGGGTATGAAAGTGGTAGAAATTCGACGTACTAGTCATCTTGTTCAGGTTTCTACTCAATGCATCCGCCGTGATGATGAATATGGTAGATGATAGAGGGTCTCCTTGCCTGATTCCTCGACTAGATTTGAAGAATCCGTCAGCTTGTCTGTTGATCACCATGGAGAAGCAGGAATTGTTGATCGATCTCCAGATGATATTGATCCAGATTTCCGAGAAGCCGAATCCCCTGAGGACCCAAATCATGAATTGCCAGTCCACTCTGTCATAGGCTTTTTCCATGTCAAGTTTGATCGCAATGTTGCCACCTCTGGCAGGAAGTTTCATGCAGGTGATTAACTCTTGGGCAAGCATGATGTTATCCTGTATGTTTCTGCCTCTGACGAAGCCGCTTTGTTCCTCGGAGATTATCTTGGAGAGCAAGTCAGACATGCAGGAAGCAATGATCTTGGAGATAATTTTGTTGGTGAAGGTGCACAAACTAATGGGCCGGAAGTCACGGAAGGTTTCGGGGTTGTCCGTTATCGGGATGAGAATAAGGTTGGCTGATGATATGGCTTTAGGGTAGGTCGCTCCCTGAAAGAAGGCTTTAGCCGCTTCGTGGATGTGCTTTTTGACAATGTTCCAGCACTCTCTGAAGAAGACCCCGGAGAATCCATCAGGTCCCGGTGCATATATATATATATATATATATATATATATATATATATATATATATATATATATATATATATATATATATTATACTAACTCCAAAAATCCATGAACAAGCATATAAACCGTTATGACATTTCTAAAACAATTATTAACTTGGTAAAAATTATTTATTATATATAGCAATTATTGATTTATAAAAATAATAATTAGACCATTAAATAAACACGAAATATATATATAGCAATATACGATCCAATGCATATTGACTACCATTTGTACATTTATCCTATAAATCCAAATAAAATCTAGGCAATTATATTTAGAAAATGCTATCATAATTCCAAAGTAGAATATCACTATAACTAACGATATATATATATATATATATATATATATATATATATATATATATATATATATATATATATATTGTTTATATATATATATATATATATATATATATATATATATATATATATATATATATATATATATATATATATATATAAATATATACATATATACACACTAACCTTTCTAGCTAAAATATATAGACATTTATTAAATAGGCATACATATGAAGGTTTATACAATCTATAACCCCAACTCTACAAATATATGTTAAGAAAATCATTTACCATATTTATATATTATAACAAGAACTTCGAATATAACCATAATTTGTAATATGGCCTACTAGGCCACAAAATAAAATAAAATAGATACCAGCCATACATCTACATAGATGTCCTTAGACACACTACCCTAGTACATGGACTTGGGCTTGGTTTGGGTCCAGTCCAGACTAGTTTGGCACAACCTAGTCTTCTATACGTCAATAAATTAATTAATAAATAATTAAAACATCTGTAGAGGTTAAGTCGCAACTTGGTCTGGTTTTCCTAGTTAGGATATCACTATGGCTCGCCCTTCCCTAACAGGGCTAATACACTAGTCAAAGCACGCCACTGCACTACCCGTGCCACTATTTCTACTCACCTTGTACTCCAATTCCTAACCATGACTAAAGTCATCTACCGTAATAATTAACTAAATAATTATTTATAACAATCTAAAAATTCACCCTTTTAAATCGAATAAATAATAATAATAAAAATATTTTAAAATTTTTGGGACGAGGAGTTACAGTGGGCGCATAAATTGCCATGTGCCCACACTGTTCTTCTTCTCCAACCCGAGAAGACGAGTTCATGGAACCCATGAACTCCCAATCCATAAATCATTCAAAATAATTCAAAATCTGGGTTTTCAAAGCTCCATTTTGAGTAAAATCAAATTCTCTACAACATGGAACAATTAAAACTTGAAAGCAAAGAAGTTTGAGAGATCAAAATCTAAAAAAAAACCAAAATTTGAGAAAACTTAGATCTACAAGTTTTAATCCACCAAAACCAAATGTGCTAAGTACTAAAGAGTCTTAGAAGCTTGTAGGGAAGACAATAGAACAATAAAAATGGAGTTCCTCCATGAAGGAAGATGACACTTGTTAGAACTTTATCGTACCCTATCGATTCATGAGATGAAGAACATAATTTAAATTGCGGAAGCGTACCTGAATCCATTGCTAGACTTGATGGATCTTGAAGCGAACGTCTCTTTATTGGGTTTTGATCTTCCAACCCGCTACAGCCCTTAATAACAAAGATGAAATCTTTGTTCCTCCCTTTGTTGATGGGGATACAGAAGAGAATAGAGAAACCCTCTCTTTGGCGGCCGTATGAGTTGGGGACCATAACCCTAATGAATACAACTATTTATATATGTGTTGATATTTCTAAGTTGGCCCCTCATTAAATTAGAATTATCTCCATTATCTACACATTAATTTTATGACAATTATACCCTTAAGCCAATTTCCAAATAGACCACTTTAATTTGGCTTAATTATTTAGATAGTCCAAACACAATTAATTTTACATGTGTGGCCCCATAATTATTGAATAATTCCAACAATCTCCCACTGGGCCACATATGTAACCTTATAATTGTGTTAACCTTAGTGAGCTCATAAATTGCTATCTTAATCCTTAGGGTATATCCGGACAATCTCGTCCATTAACCATATCAACATAGGATTAAAGCGGCCTTCATCACATATAGCGTAACAAAACCATCAATGGTCACATATACCAATATAGCTAAACAACATAGATCAATCATGGATGCATAGCATGGAAATTACATGCAATGTGATCAATACATGTCTATTTCCAACTGGTCCTCCTTAACTTTAATGAGATCAATACTTTAACATAATGAAAACAGAATGAACTGAATTTCCATATATCTGATCAGATAAATATCCAAAATACTTTAATACATAAATGTGTCCAAAACCAAATAGCACCCAAATACATAAAATACAAACTCCCACTATATTGCCATATTCTTAATTAACACCCATATGAGCAGTATGCTCATGAAAGACCCCGGGTGATAATACTTTTATGAGCGGATCCGCTAAAATAAAGTTTGTCATAATGTGTTATATGGACACTTTAACCATTCTGAGTTATTTCCTTCACAACTAGAAACTTTATGTCAATATCCTTGACTTATACAAGTTTCTGTTATTTTTGGAATACATTACTGCTGATTTATTGTCACACCATAATTTAAGTGGTCTTTCAACAACGTACTGTAGGCGCAACCTTGTGACAAAATTTCGCAACCATATTCCCTGAATAGATGTCCCACAACATGTTATAAACCTTGCTGCCATGGTGGAAGAAATTATGAGTGCATGTTTGACACTCATCCAAAATATATCTCCATTAGTCAGCATAACCTGATGTGGATCTCCTACTGTGTTGGCATCCAACAAAATCGGAGTCGGAATACCTTATGATCTCCAGAATTATCCGATCTCCTACAAAGAACATATAATTTCTTGTTCTCTATTAATTTCTTAAGTAGTTTGGCTGCTACCCAATGATTCATCCATATTTACTTAAATATCTGCCTAACATCCTAATATGTACGTAATATCCTGACGCGTACATACTTGAGCATACATTAGACTCCCTACAACTGATCATGAAGGAAAAATCTATTGTATTTTCTTAATTTTAAGGCTAACCTTAGGACACTTGATTGAGACCGAATTTGTCTCCTTTAACGAGAGGTCACCTGGTTTGCATTGAATACTTTAATCAATATACAAAACCAAAAAATTATTCCTACTCCCACTGAACTTGTGATACACACAATCTTCAACAGTGTTCATCTCAAAACCAAACGAGATAATCACTTGAAGTACCTTTGACGAGAAGCTTGCTTGAGTTCATAAATAAATTTTGTCAATTTGCAAACCATATTCTTTGGGTCTTTCGACACAAAGTTTTCTGGTTGCACCATATAAACTGTTTCATCAATGTTACCATTGAGAAATGTCGTTTTGACATCCATTTGATGTAACTCAAGATCAAAATGTGCAACATGTGCTATGATTGTTTTAAAGGAGTTTTTCAAAGATATCGAAGAGAAAAACTCTTTAAAATCAATCCCAAAATTTTGTGTCAAGTCACTAGCTACAAGACGTACTTTATACCTCTCCACATGACCCTTCGAATCCTTCTTGGTTCTAAATGTCCATTTGCAACCAATGGACTTCATAACTTTTGGTAATGGGACAAGTTCTTAAACTTTATTGTCTTGCATGGACTTATACTCCTTATTTATTGTATCAATCCACTTTGAGAACTGGAACTTTCCATGGCCTAACGAAAGTTGATTAGATCATCTTCCAGTATTCACAGTCTTCCTCACGTTCCTAGACAAATATGACAATATTATCCGAAACTATATTTCTCCTTTCTCTGGTAGACCATCTTAATATTACTGGTTCTTGAGGTTGTTGAGTTTGTTCCTTAGGAATAATTACCTTATCTTGAATGGGGTGCCGCTACGTTGTCGTTGTTAAGGTATCTCAACAACGACTTATAGAGGTAATTCGACATTGTCTTATTGAGGCTCCGAATTCACATCTTGATCATGACAGGTATAGAATCATGTACATCGTCAAAAGTGATAGTAGGAATCGTAATTTATTCCTTCTCAAAGATAATGATCCTGACTTTATTTCTCCCCCAAACTCAACATCCTAAAAAACTATTACACTTCTCGTCTCAAAATTTTCTTTTGTGTGGGATAGTATAATTATTAACCCCTTGATTTGTCAGCATAGCCAATAAAGTAGCTGCTTAAAATTGAACTTTGGTCTGTATTTCCTTTACACATTAATATAGACATTAAAGTCTATAGAGTCAATAAAATCCAAATCTCATCAGACACAAGTCGTTCAACTCTATTTCTAGAGATGTGACCTAATCGCTTATGTCATAATGAGGCTAAAAATATTTATTGTTAATTTTGCGTTTAGTACCACATGACTCCACTTGCAAGGTTTTATTGTAAGATGCAATAGTTTTAAGTGAATACAGGTTATCATAAACCTTAAGGGAACCATTACCAATAATATTTAAATTTAAAGATAGACTAAACTTATTGTTTCCAAATGAACAATGGTAACCAGATTTGTCCATTAAGGAAACTGAAACTGAATCTCGTCTAAAAGACGGTACAATAAAAGTGTCTATCAAATCCAAATAATAACCGGTTCCTAAAAATAACCTAAAATGTCCTATTGCATCCACTTCTACCGATTTGCCGTCACCCACATAGATGTATCTTTCACCATCATTTAGCTTTCGGTAGCCCAGACAACCTTGTCCATAAACACTAATGTGGGTAGTATCACCAGAATCTAACCACCATGTGTTTCTAGGTACTAAATCTAAATTAACCTCAGAACAGATCAAATTTAGAAATATACTTTTCTTTATACGCCATGCGTGGTACTTTGTACATTTCTTCCTTATGTGTCATGTCTTATCACAAAAGAACAACCCTTAGTTTTATATTGTTGTTTCTTTTGAGCTGGACCCCTTAACAGCTACTGTATTCATTTTTTTTTCTTTTTTTGTCCTTAAAGTTTATCCCATTAAACATGAAAATTTAAATCTTATTGACAGATATTTTAACAACATTAACTGTAAAGAGAACAAAGTAGCAAAAAAAAACATGCTCTAATAAATAACCAAAACGTAAAATATAGTCAAACAAATTCAAATAATGGTGAACCCCATCTCAACCTAGTACATCATTAATATCAAGTCTTTGGACAATGATATTAACTGCAAGTGGTATTCTTGGTGTAATGATCAAACGTTGACAATAAGTCATGTCAAATAATAAGCCTATCTTTGGATCGGATTATTATTCACATGTAAACCTTATAATTGTCACACATTTATTACCACAAGTATGTGTGCAATTCGGTCAAGTATTAACCTTCCTTTGAGCCGGCTAATACTCGCATGAATTTACACACACAAACATCCAACATCTCTCATAGACTATCTACGCAAGAGAGGTCACTTTGGCGACATCTTGTTTCAACGGGTCTATTTAGAATATTAGACAACTATTGTTAGTCACAAAAGGCACCAAAAAATTTGAATGTTGACTAAATTTTACAAAACCGAATCATGTCCAAAATCATATATACATGCATATTTAAGATTATTACTCAAATAACGTAATCAAAAACATAATCATGAATTTTAATTTGACAAAATTAGATATTATTAACATAACAAAATTTATGTAATAATCTACTGAGGGTATGCATCCAAAGAAAAAATCATAGACATAACTGAAAATGATAACTCCAAAATATATATATCCAAAGTGAACATATTTTGTCTAAATTGTGCTTTATCAGCACCTCCTTCCTCTTTAAGTATCCAAATATCTAAATAAAATCTTTTAAAAGAAGAAAAAGCAAACTTTAGACCAATTTGGAGCCTAATTATTTAATAACTGAATGTATCAATCAAAAGATTACTTGTATAATAAAGACTAAAAGTAATTTCCAAAACAAGTAATTAACGGTCAACATGTTGTACATTAAGCATAATTATTCAAATGACCGCATAATCTGCAATACTTAATTCATATATATATATATATATATATATATATATATATATATATATATATATATATATATATATATATATATATATGTATATGTATTATTATTTTTAAGGAGCAAAAGTCCATATTAGGCACCAAATTAAATATAAAGTCCATATGCAAATATGCACCAGATCTTCTCCTTATGACCTCACAAACATAATTTTCCAAAAAGAAAATTTAAAATAAATTCCAATATGCTTGGTTCGATAAACATCCTTATTGGTTAAAGAAGGCTTAGCTTCATGCTAGAGGTCCGAACAGTTTTCCAAAGTTTGTAACATGGTCTTAAATGTTATTTCTTAAATCTGAATGAACCAAAACAGTATACCACTACTATACTTTGTAAACAATTCAACCCAACTTGAAAGGACGAATAGATGCATGCTGATTAGGAAGGAACTTTTTTTAAATAACAAATATTTTAAAGAGAAAGTAATGTCTGCATAAAATATAATATACTCAAATTTGGGGGTTTATTTGCCAATCATCTGTATAACTACAGAATCTTCAAACCATGGGTCGGCAACATCACATCAACTGAATCTAAGATACATACAAATTAAATACATATTCAAATATTAAATGAAAACCAAATTCAATTAGAACTAAAACTGCTAGAAAACTACAACTTTAAGAGGACCGAAACCCTAGGCATCATCCAATTATCAATGCATACCTCACTTATTATCAAAAAATGAGAGCCCTAAATTAATTAGTTAGATCAAACGATCTAGGATTTCCTGAACAACAATAAAAATTGAATCTAAAAATTTCAAACTCATGAATCAAACAAGGGTGGCTCTGATACCACTTGTTAGAACTTTATCGTACCCTGTCGATTCATGAGATGAAGAACATAATTTAAATTGCGGAAGCATACCTGAATCCATTGCTAGACTTGATGGATCTTGAAGCGAACGTCTCTTTATTGGGGTTTGATCTTCCAACCCGCTACAGCCCTTAATAACAAAGATGAAATCTTTGTTCCTCTCTTTGTTGATGGGGATACAGAAGAGAATAGAGAAACCTTCTCTTTGGCGGCCGTATGAGTTGGGGACCATAACCCTAATAAATACACATATTTATATATGTGTTGATATTTCTAATTTGGCCCCTTATCAAATTAGAATTATCTCCGGTATCTACACATTAATTCCATGACAATTATACCCTTAAGCCAATTTCCAAATAGACCACTTTAATTTGGCTTAATTATTTAGATAGCCCAAACACAATTAATTTTACATGTGTGGCCCCATAATTATTGAATAATTCCAACAACACTTGTCTAAGGTGGGTGGACATAATTAATGGAGGAAGAAGAAGAAATGAAGAAGTAAGGAAATAATGAGAAGAGAGAGAGAGAGTAGAGTTGATATTTATATCAATCCTCTCCATCTCTAACCAAAACTAAAATAAACCAAACCAAGCTAAACCAAGACCAAACCATGCTAGACAAGTTAAAATACGAGTCGGATATCCGTACACGTATACTGGAAATACGTATAACGAAAAACAGGAGTGACAGCTGTGCTCCCAATATCCCTAATCTTTGTATTAGTAATAAAGATAAAATTAAACCTAAATTACTCTTAATAAAAAAGCATAAAAAAAAGGGAAAAAGTCAGTGTTGTTACCATTCATTCTCACTCAATTTCTTAAACCTAATAAAAAGAAGGGAAGAGAGAAGTATGGTCTCTCATTTATTAAACTAGATCCCTAAAAATCCGTTATGTATTTGTAACCAAAACTAAACATCAGACCCCCAAAAATGTACACAGAATAAAATCGAAGAGAGAGAAGGGAGAAAAGAGGGCTTTACCGAGCGACGTAGGCGGAGGTGGTGTGCGGGCTCGCCGGGACTCGACGCAGCCGTTGGGTTTGCGGTCGTGCGACGGAACGGGCGGCTCTGGGCGAAGCAATGCCCGACGGAGCCCAGTCGACGGGGCAATTGCTGGGGGGGGTGCCGGCGTCGGGGAGCCAGGCATCGTCCATGGGACGCGGTGGCGCCAGCGCTGCAGGGATCGACAGATGGAGCACGGGCGGCATCGGCCACAGAGCGCGGTGGTACGGTGAAGCTGCCTGGGGTGTGGAGGAACGGTGAAGGCCGGAGGATGGTGGTGGCATGTAGGGAGGGGTTACGGCGGTCGCTCACCGGTCAGGTGAATGTTGGGGGTCTTTTCCCTTTCTTTTCTCCTTTTTTGGGGTGTGATTGTGGTAGTGGCCGGCTGTCACGCCCCAGAACCAAAATACTGGACGGAGGCGGACATAGCCAGCTACGCAATCCCAAAGTAAGTTAATACTCTAAAATCATGTATAAGCTGTCAAGACATGGGGGTTACTCTACAAGCCATCAGTCATTCCTATGGTTTAACAATCCTAGGTATCTCAATCACAGGCAATTATACAAGAGCAAGGAGTACGATCATCATACATACAATAGTAAGGCGTCCCGAACCATATATACATGACTGATCATGAAGCCAGTACCACAGAACTGAGGACTAGCTAGAGTATTAGTCGTACATGATAAGGACTAGCTATAGTCTTGAATACACATATCATGTTTATGCCCGTAGGCTACAATATCAAGGAAAATACCAAAACACGAGCTAAACACGTGCTCGGGGCTAAACGTTACAAGAGGAGAATTTACATATCAGTGGAAGAATGAAGAAGAAACCCACTGAGGCACTCTGGTGCTCCGGCTGGTCACCGTCGAGTAGATGGTGCGGTAGATCCTTCGGACTCTTCTATTAGAACCTGGCCATGCAAAACCAGTGGGGTCAGACCCCAAATAGCAAGTACCATAAAGGAGGCCGAACTATGAACTTAAAACCAGCAATCATAGGCAATCAACAAGGAGAGAAAGCAATAAGTAAAGGAGGATCGAGATTCGTGCAGTACCAATGCACTCGTCCCGAACATAGAGAGACAGTAAGTAAATCATTATTAACATAAGGTAAACTGGAGAACATGTTAAATAAATAGAACATGGAAGTATATACGATGGGATGACCATAGGACTATTCAGATAACCAGGTTACAACCCGTAAACCAAACAAGGACCGGGATTGTAACCCTTCGTCTGAACAGAACTTGGTTTCTCCCACCATTTATCGGCAGGATAAAATAAGAAATCAGAACATGTAACAATCTCGTATAGAATCAAGACAAGAATAGACTGGCAAACCCTATCCAATATTTCACGGCCAAGCAAGAAGTACGGCTTGATACTTTAACTAACTAGGGTTATCACAGGCCTAGTTACTAACAAGATGCAGTGAGATTGTTCCACAACCACAAGCCCTGCAGACCATCCAGGCTATCCGGACGCAATTAGGATTGAATTCAAGTGGGTACACCGTCCAGGAAACGCATGTACCCTTAGGTGACTTAGAGGGTGCAACACATGACAGTGTGCTGAAAATGTGCCCGACTCGACGGCAGGCTACAGATCCCAAGTGGGGCACCCAGATAACGGGATTGCCTGTAGCTGGGAAATCTCTTCATGACTACTGGATTTATTCTAGTTGTTAGCCTTAGTTGATTTCAGAGGATAACCCTGACCGTGGTACTCAGGGATCCCCGTCCTAGACATGATGCAAGATAAGACGGGTTCATTTGTACAAGCACAATCGTCCACGGTGTCCAAGTTATTCAATCTTATCATATCGTGTTAGCCGTCGCAACAGCATTTCAAGAATATCATGTCAGGTTTATCAGGTCAAGAGTGCGCCACGGCGGGCCACTAACAAGAATTATCATGTCAAGTTATCATGTCAAATTATCATGTCAAATTTGTCAGGTCAAGTTATCTTGTCAGGAGTGCACCACGGCGGGTCACTATCAAGTCATGTCATTTATCAAGGAGAAAAAAAACTTGCATAATTAAATAATAATATATTTATAATATATATATTCTTGAAGCCAAGGAGAAACTCTACAACTTTTATGTTGGGAGTGGAAAGAAATTCTGACCACAATTCAGACAAATAAAATATTTAAACAATCAAAGTGGGACCCATGCGGTCCAAAAGTGGAAGAACATACTTGCGGTCAAAGAGAGTGGGAGGCCACCCATGCGGCCAGGAAACAATAAATAGGTCATGAAATCAAATAAGATAAAAGATAGTGGAACCCTCATTAAATGCAAACTCTCACTTCAGCAAGTAAGTCACTAAAAGAAGCTATGTGGGACCCCCCACAATCAATGCAATAAGAAAAGTTCACGTGAACCATTTAAATATTGGTTCACGTGGCTATATAATAAAATATATCCTGCAAGTACATGCAACTCAATAAAAGCCATGCATTCCAATATTAAATTCAAGTCCAAAAAGTACAATGGCCATGCGGCCAGCAAGTGGGAAGAGGCCATGCGGCCAACAAACATTTAATTGGTCAACAATTAATTCCATGCTGCTCGGCAATTAGTTGAAAGGCATGCGGCTGGCAAAATGGCCAGATAAACCGGTATATGCGGCTGAGCTATAAACAAGTATGCAAGCAAAAGCATGCATGTATTAAATACAATGCATTGAAGATATGTATTAAAATATAGAGTAGAATATATATACATTGAATATGGGCTATAATGCAAAAGTGCATTTATTAAGGGTTATAATGCATAAAGTGCCTCTTTTAAAGAATGACTTCATATTCTTCCCTGGAGAAGTGATGATGCGGCTGACTTATTATAATAATGCATTGAAATGCATTAAAAGCATAAAAATATAAGGTATAAGCCTTATAAAGCTTCAAGTCATAAAGTTAGGGACTCAATTGCATAAAGCATCAAGTCATTAAAAGCCTATGCGGCTCACTCATTTAATACCCATGCGGCTCTGCTTCTCCAGAGTGTTAAAACCAAGCATTTAAAGCATAAAGGACAAAATGCTTTGAGAATGGATTAATGTTGCATCCAAAACCCATGCGGCTAGCTCTAGAACCATGCGGCTAGCAAGAATTTCTTAGGAAAATGTACGAAAAATGCATTAAGAAAGAATGCATAAAATTTTATTATAAGAAAAGTGCCTTAAATGTTTTCTTTAAAGCCTATGCGGCTCATTCATGATGAATGTAAAAATGCAAGTATGCATTTAATGTAAACAAGGCCACATGCGGCTCACATTGTTACTATGCAAATATTTATGCAAGCTAATAAGTTACATGCGGTCAACTGGAATAATTCCATATGCGGTCAACACAAAATACCCATACGTGCATGCGGCTCCAAAATGCCAGCAAGCTCGCATGTAAGCCAAAAATACAAATGATGGCTCCCCACAGAGGAGATGTCCATGGGGAAAATACCATGGCTTCTCCACACCACCAACTACAATGGGAACCCCAAATCCAGACTCCCATGGGTCAAATTTGGGTAAAATGAAATTTTCTACAATATGGAACCATCAGCTAGCAAAAATAGGCAAGTTTGCTAGATCAAAATTCATGAAAACCAGAAATACCACAAAGCTAGATCTACAACAATCCACTCGGTAAAACCGAAAACTCCAAGTACTAAAGATGCTTAGAATGTAACAAGGAAGAGAATGGAACAAACAAAATTGAAATAGTCCAACATTCGGCAAGGTGTACCAAGGTGTACTTGCCTCTCTCCAATGGCTAGGGTTTGGTGGAAAAGAAATGAATGAGGAAGAATGAGGAAGGAGAGAAAAAAGTGGTTTATATAACAAGATCAAGTGATCTCCACCATTCATTTCTCTCCACTCAATCTGAACCATACACCTCATCTCATAAAGAACCCAACTAAACCAAACCAAGTCAAAGTGGACCCGAACCAAATAAAACCAAATCCAAGTTAAACCAAGTCATGAAAATCCTACACTTAAGAAAATTTCAAAATATCACGCAAATCGATAAATACGAAATACGGCTCAAATAAACACGTATCCGTATAAAATACCGATGCAGTGAGACGGGTCTCACACCGGCGGTGGTGGAGGTGGTGTTGGTAGCGGGTGTTGGCCAGAGAGAGTGGAGGTATCGTAGTGGTAGCATTGTTTGATGTGAATCTGGTGGTGTTGTGCTTCCTGTGGTGGAGGCGGAGATGGGGGACCGGTGATAGCCAAGGTGGCGCTATGGGAGTATGCGGGGGTCGAAATATTAATTGTAATGCCTGTGGTTCGTATTACGTATTTCTGGAATACGTGTACGTATTTATTCTTGTATTGCATGATTTTCTTGCTTAATTTCCTCCCTGGGCTTAGTTTATTCTTGGTTTGGGTTGGCTTGGTTCGGTTTGGGATTGCTCTTGGTTCATCATGAACCAAGGGGTGAACCCCCTACCTACCACCACCACTACCATTTATTAATCCCTTCTCCTTTCTCTCTCTTCATTTATCATCTTCTCCACCATTACTTCCTTACCTACCAGAGAGAGGGAGAGAGAGGTTTAGGCAAGTGCAACTTACTTCATGGAGGACTCTAATTTTATTACTTCATTCTCTTCCTTACAGTATTTTAACTTACTTTAGAACTTGGCATTTTCACTTTCCATGGCTAGATTCTTCTAGATCTAAGTTTACTTTATTTTCAAATTTTTTGGGTTTTGATCTACTTAATCCTGTTATTTTTGAGTTTTGAGGGTTCTATGTTGTAGAGAATCTCGTTCTAACCCCATTTTAACCTATGGAAGTTCAGATTTGGACTCCGGATGAAGGTTTTATGGAGCTTGGAAGCATGGATTCTTGGCGTTCTTCTTCTCGGAAGCTTGGAGAAGAAGAACAGTGCTAGACTTGACCGCATGAATACTTCATGCGGTAAGTGATCCCGAGCAGCATGAGCCTTCATACGACAGTTCTGGCCGCATGGGCTTGACTTGGCCGCATGACAATTCATGCGGCAAGTGACTTTGCCGCATGGGACTCTCAGCCGCATAGCTGGATCCCATTCCTGGCCGCATGGACTTCTCTCCTAATTGAGCCGCATATGCGCCCATCATTCCCTAGCCGCATGAATTTGTTTCCTCTCAGCCGCATGAAGCCCACTTCTCCGCTGGCCGCATGAGGCCCATCATCTTGGAGTCGCATGCGCCCTCGTCCCCCTGACCGCATGCGCCCCTGCACTTCCAGCCGCATGTGCCCCTTGTCTTAGCCGTATGGGATCCAGTGATCCTGGCCGCATGCGCTCTCCTAATTGGGCCGCATGTGTCTTACCCTTTTCTGGCCGCATAAGGTCGTGCTTCCGAGCCGCATATGCATCAGCACCCTTGGCCGCATGAGACTGAGTTCATTATTAGCCGCATGGGCTGTTCCCTTTTAGCTGTATATGATCATTCCTGGCCGCATGTGCCTTAGTCGCATGGTTCTCCTATAGCCCTGTGTATTGATATTTTATTTGATATTTTAACGTCCATTTTATATCCTTACGCCTTTTGTCCTGAACTTGAAAATCATGAATTCATTTGATATGTTTGGAATTGATAATTGAGCATGACGTGATAGTGACCCGTAGTGGTGCACTCCTGACATAATAACCTGACATGACCTGATAGTGGCCCGTCGTGGCACACTCCTGACTAGTACACTTGACATGATAAACCTGACATGATTACCTCGAATAACTGTTGCGATGGCTACCTGACACGACATGACCTGTATAATGACCTGGACACCGTGGGCGATTGTGCTTGTACAAATAAACTAGTCATGTCTTGCATCATGTCTAGGACAGGGACTCCTGAGTACCATGGTCAGGAGTACCTACTAAAATGGACTAAGGCTAATAACTAGATTAATACATTAGTCATGACGAGATTTCCCAGCTACAGGCAATCCCGTTACCTGGGCACGCCTTGGGATCTGTAGCCTGCCGTCGAGTAGGGCACATTTCCAGCACATTGTCATGTGTTGCACCCTTCAAGCTACCTAAGGGTACATTCGTTTCCTGGACGATGTACCCACCTGAATTCAACTCTAATCTTTTAACACGGGTAACCTGGATGGTCTGCAGGGCTTGTGGCTGTGGAATAATCTCACTGCATCTTGCTAGTAACTAGGCCTGTGATAACCCTAGTTAGTTAAAGTATCAAGCCGTAATTCTTGCTTGGCCGTGAAATGATTGAATGGAGTCTAACCAGTCTAGTCTTGTCCTGATCACTGCATGACCTGAATGCCTGTATTTATTTTACCGATAAATGGTAAGAATTCCAAGTTCTGTTCAGACGAAGGGTTACAACCCCGGTCCTTGTTTGGTTTACGGGTTGTAACCTGGTTATCTGAATAGTTTCATGGTTATCTCGTCGTATATCATCCTGATGTATTTTCTTTATTTTCAATTCTTACTTATTTATACTCTTGTGCTGATTGCTGATTTTAGTTCCTAAGTGAAGCTTCCTTTGTGGCACTTGCTCTTTCTTGGGTCTGACCCAGCTGGTTTTGTGTGGCCAGATTTCGGAGCAGTTCCGGAGGATCTACCGACCTTCCAGCCAGATGGTGGCCACTAGACGGAACCCTGGCAATGAGTGGGTTTATTTTTGATCTCCCACTTTATTGTAAAAATATTCTTTTGAGGCGTTTAGCCGACGAGCACCTGTTTAGCTCGATTGCACTTTACATACTGTCTGCCTACGGGCTGTAACATGATTGACAGATCCTAGGGTTGATCATGTATGACTAAACTCTTGCTAGTCCTAACATTTTGTAACGACTAGCTTCATGATCAGCTGAATATGTAAAGTTTGGGACGCCTTACTATTGTATATTTAATGATCATACTTCTTGTAACCTTTTTACTTACTTGCTTGTGATTGAGACACTAGGCTTGTTCATGACCTTAAGAGACTGTTGGCTTGTAGATAAACCCTCATGTATCTAGACAGCCGTGACCGTATAGCGAGATGGATTCCATTTCATATACGTAGCTGGCTATGTCTGCCCCCGCTCTCCAGTATTCTGGTTCTGGGGCGTGACATTAATGGAGGTCGAGAGGTTGGCCGGCCAGGGGGCTGTGTCGACCAAGGTGGCCGGAGGGCCGAGGAGGAGGAGATGGGTGAGTCGGGCATGATGGTGGTGGTATTTGTGAAGTGTGTGGGGGACTTGGCCGGAGTGGTCCGGGTTTGAGACATGGAAGGTGCACTGTTGGGTGGCGAAGCTCAAGGAGAATGGGCCAGGAGGTGGCCGGGGAGGAAGGTAGCGGACGGGCGGCCACCGGCCGGAAGAGAAGGCTGTGGAGGTGGCGGTGGTCGTGTTTGGAGACAGGTCGGGAATGGCAGTGGACTGTGGCGGCTGAGAGTGGTATAGGATTTAGAAAATTTGTTATGTTTAATGTTGGGGAGTCCCCAATATATATATGGTAGGGTAGGAAATCATGTTGGCGGAATTGTAAATGTAATAGTGGTAGAAAAATAATGGAAAACACTAACAACTAACATTAATGCTAACAACCAATTTACTAATTATTAGTCAATAATTCATTTAGTGAATATTTACTAGCTAATTACAATTTAGCTACTAAATATTCAATAACTAGCTAAATCCAAAGCCTTAGCCCACAATCCAAGTATAAGGCTTGGTAGGCTAAACCAGGACCGAAATGGTCTTAGTCCATCACGAGAAAAAATCGTATAACTACCCAATTATCGCAAACCTTTATGACTAAGATAAAATAGTAAATAAAAATATTTCTGTTTCCTTCGACCAAGTTTTTATCAAACTGTACTCTTTTTCCTTCGACCAAGTTTTTATCCCATTGGATTTTTCTTGGCAAGGTTTTAATGAGGCAGTTTATCACGCTTACTCATTTTATACGGATATGTACTCTTTTTCCTTCGTTCGAATTTTTATCCCATTGGATTTTTTCTTGACAAGGTTTTAACGAGGAATATTCCATACATATGGACATCCAAGGGGGAGTGTTGTAAATGGATGTCCATTAGTTTCTATAACCTATGGCTTTTAGGTTCATAACATATGCAACATATGCTCTTTGGTTTCATAATCTATGAAACGTTTGTCCCTTGGATGGCAATATAAGCCTATATAAAGGCCATATTTGATGAATGATATACGCAACTTTCTTCTCCATTTTCTCTTGTTGCTCTCTCTCTAGTTTACAACACTAATTACAATTTATCTACTAAATATTCAATAACTAGTTAAATCCAAAGCCTTAGCCCACAATCCAAGTCTAAGGCTTTGTAGGCTAAACCAGGACCGAAATGGTCTTAGTCCATCACGAGGGAAAATCGTATGACTACCCAATTATCGCAAACCTTTATGACTAAGATAAAATAGTAAATAAAAATATTTATGTTTACAAATCACAACTTGACAAATATTTTCTTTATATAAAAATAAATATTTAAAACTTATAGATTTTTTCGAAATGGACATGAAATTCAATTAAGATGAAATTTTATATAATATAGTTTTCAAAACCAAGGACTCAACAAAATACCGTTAGCACTTTACGATCGAAAAGACGCTCAATATTAAAATTCACGATTTTTTAAGTTTTGAAAAAAATAGTAAATATAATTTTTTTTTTAAAATAGAAAAAAATCCAGAATTCGGCGGAAGTTACAAATCCGTTGTCATTCCAAGTCAAGACCGAATAACGGATCGATTGACTAACATGAATAGATTATATGTCCATCTTTCCATGTAACAAAAAGGAGAAGAAGAAAGAGAAAAAAAAAACAAAGAATCAAAATTGCAGAGGAAAAGACGCACACAAACACAACAATGCCATTATGCCATTGTCAGTTCCTTCGTAGCTCACAAATGGAAGGCCTAGGACACAGGACACAGATGAGTCATGCTGGCCCAAAACCAGCTAAACGTGTACTGGAAAAGAAAGCTCTTTCCCAAGAACCCTTTCCCTGTGGAGTGAGCACTCACATACACATTTTCTCTCTCTCTTTCTCTCTCTCTCTCTCTCTCTCTCTCTCTCTCTCTATTTTTGTAGCTGAACCTCTGCTCTTTTCTCTCAGAGAGAATGCAAAAGCTGAGGGCACTTCCCACGATATGAATGTAGTGAGGGAACAATACAATGGGGCCTCTCCTTTCAAGAAACAAGCACTGATAGATTGATAGATTATTATACCCTCCTCTTTTACTTACAAGACATCCCTATGTCACACCAAAAAAAAAAAAAAATTGCCCACCTGCCAGTGTTTTAAAACCCGGACCGATGCTCAAACAAAATTTTTTTTTATAGGTCAGATCGAAGTTCAACTAGGTTCAACCGAAATTCAAATAGACGTAATTTAATTTGGTTCAAATATGTAAGATATCCATATTTACTTTTTAATTTAGTTTGGTTTGGTCATAAGTATGTTGATTTGGTTTAATTTTACAACTATAAGTTTAATCAAAACCAAATCAAGAATTAAATGGTCCAAATTTTACATGATAATTTTGTTTGAATTTTTTTAAAAAGAAACCAAAATTGGCCGGTTCACCGGATGAATTCGATATTGACAAAAAATTAACGGTTCTTTAAAAGATTCGATTTTAGTCGAATCAGACCAATTTTTTTGGCATAAATCGGTTGGAACCGGTCCAACCGCCAGTCGATCGAAGTTTTACAACATTGCCTGCCACGAAACCATGTAGAAGACGACGACCTATAAATTCAGTTGGAACTGGGGTGAACTGAGAACTGAGATGTCAACTAACTTATATGAAAAAAAACATGTAAAAAAGAGCCCATCCCAACACTCGAGTAGTTCCGCATAGTAGATATAGATAATTGACACAATAATTTGAACTAGATTCGTACAAGTATTTTATGCAGAGTTAAGTGGATTAAGTAAGGACAAGTTAAGTAATGGGGTGGGGGGGGGGGGGGGGGGGGGGGGGGGAGGAGTCGATACATATAAACTTGCTTGTATTTGAGTAAGAGTTAAGTGGGATGTGTTTAATAACTCTGATTTGGATTAGAGGTTTTGAATGAGTAGATTAATAAAAATATTATAGTTGCCAAAATATCCTTATTGCATATATAAATTAAATTTGATTGAAATTTTAATTAGAACTTGTCAAAATATCTTCACAAATGATGAAGCTACGGAGTAACATGTTGAAAGTAAGAAAAATTTAAAAAAATCATGATATTTTATTGGACAAATAAGGGTGTTTATGACTTTTTAAACAAAATCTCACAATCCCCCTCTTTAACTCTCCGACTGGAGTTAAAAACAGAAAAAAAGAGGGTTAAACAAACCATCATTTAATCCTCTATAACTTTTTCTCATAAATTTTCACCCTCAAACCAAGCATAATTTTTTTTTCCCCTCACCTAACCCTCAATTTAAGCAGATCCTGAAGGACAACATTTAAAAATATATGTGAAGAATGCAGAATAGCGGCAAACGTGCTATAATTTTTACAAACGGAAAACGAAATTATTGGCCACTAGGATTCTTTTAAGTAAGATATTTAGACGCAAAACTAGCATTTTACTTTCATTATTCTATGTTATATGAAAATAAATTCTATAATAACAGGAGTGGAATGATAGAAATGATTTGTTAATAACCAATTTAAGATACAATCTGGTAATCATATATGTCTATCCGTAATCATGATACCAGGAGATAATAAGGTAGACTAGTGTATTCTAAATGGAAAATCGAACTCAACTAAACATGAAAAATATCTCACAACTTAACCACATGAGTTAGAAGAAATATTTGAATATAACTGGAAGAAATATTTGAATATAACTGGATAATATTTTTATTATGTGTCAGTATACAAGCACGTGCATTTACTAGTACAAAGAAAGATTTCCAAGCAAAGAAGCCAAAGGAGTGGATGGGAAGTTACGCGAAAGAAGCAAAAGTCGTTCAAGAATGAAAAACGGATGGGAAGCAAATGGATTTCCTTGTTGTAGAAAGATTTTCCAAGCAATGGAGACAAAAGGACTGAGTACAAGTTAAAAAGAAGCAGAAGTCATATAATTCAACTAATTAAGATTAGCCTTCATTTCTTGCATCGGAATAAAAAAAAAATATTGCTTTCACTTAAGAAAGGCTACAATAAATAAGTCCGATCAGAAATAAGTCCGACAAAATTTAAAACTTGGACAAACCTCTTTATTTAGGCCGACCATCAGACTCAATGTGACCCCTCAAGCTGTCATTGTCGCAAGCAAGATCAGGATCGACCCACAATAAAGTGTCATGATCGTAAAATCAAGATCGACCCACAATAAGAATCAAGTGAAAAATAAAATTAGTTCCCGATAACTCACCAAATCTGAATCTACCCTCATTAAGTAATTATGCAATATGCAACATGCTACTATAATTTTGTTCTGGGTCTTGACAATGTAAGTTGGTTCTTGCCACTACCAAGGATCTTAAAGCGTTTCTTAAGTACATCAATAGATATGAGGAATACAAAAATAATGACGCTCCCTTCCGGAAGACAAAAAAAAAATTGCAAAACTTTTATTTGTCCTATAAAAAAATTCGTATGAGGAAGACAAACTTTCCATCTTTTTTATGAACATAATGAAGTATGAGAAAGACAAAACTCACCTAGTCCAGAAGATATGGAGAGAACAAAAAAAAAAGAACATCAAGATATTTTTATAGGACAAATAAAGGATATTTATGTCTTTTTAAATAAAGACCCTGGTTCCCCCTCCTCCGAGTCGGAGGTTAAAAATGAACAAAAGAAGATTAAATTAAGCCCACTTAACCCTTTATGACTCTTCCTTCCAAACCTCCACCCTCAAACCAAACTGAATTTTTTCTTCCCCTTACTTAACTTTTCCACTTACCTCTATTAACCCTCAATCCAAATAGACTATGAGTAAAAAAAAATTATTTTTACTTAACAAATGATTATAATAAATAAGGTCAGTCCAGAGATAAGTCCGACAAAATTTGGACTTGGCCAACACCCTCTACTTAGGGTGACCATCAGGCTCAGCGTGACCTCATAAGAGGCCACGGTCGCAAGTGATCCCTCAAGATCGACCTACAATAAGAATCAAAAGACAACCAAATTTAGCTTCAAATCGGACAATCCAACCCTCAAGTCGATCGGCCTGGATGATGAACTCCTAAATTGTGATTATTTTTGTAGTAATTTATATAGCTTTTTTTTATTGGATGCTGCTATTAGCACTCCTAAAATGTCATTCAGCACTCCTCTTTAATTTTTTTTAACATTCAAATTACAAATCTATCCCTACATTTAATATAGCATTAATTTGTGCATGTATAGAGAGAGGAGTGTAGAACAACATTTTAAGAGTGCCAATAATGTTAATGCAAAGGTAAATTTGGAATTTGAATTTTAAAAATTAAATAGAAGTGCTGAATGACATTTTAGGACAAATAAAGGATATTTATGTCTTTTTAAATAAAGACCCTCGTTCCCCCTCCTCCGGGTCAGAGGTTAAAAAATGAACAAAACTAGATTAAATTAAGCCCACTTAACCCTCTATGACTTTTCCTTCCAAACCTCAACCCTCAAACCAAACTGAATTTTTTCTTCCCCTTACTTAACTTTTCCACTTAACTTTCTTAACCCTCAATCCAAATAGACCCTGAGTAAAAAAATTATTTTTACTTAAGAAAGGATTATAATAAATAAGGTCAATCAAGAGATAAGTCCGACAAAATTTGGACTTGGCCAACACCCTCTACTTAGGGTGACCATCAGGCTCAGCGTGACCTCATAAGAGGCCACGATCGCAAGTGATCCCTCAAGATCGATCCACAATAAGGATCAAAAGACAACCAAATTTAGCTTCGAATCGGACAATCCAACCCTCAAGTCGATCGGCCTGGATGATGGAACTCCTAAATTGATTTATATAGTTTTTTTTTTTATTGGGTGCTGCTATTAGCACTCTTAAAATGCCATTCAGCACTCCTCTTTAATTTTTTTAACATTCAAATTACAAATCTATTCCTACATTAAATATAGCATTAATTTGTCCATGTATAGAGAGAGGAGTGTAGAATAACATTTTAAGAGTGCCAATAATGTTAATGCAAAGGTAAATTTGGAATTTTAATTTTAAAAAATTAAAAAGAAGTGATGAATGACATTTTAGGACAAATAAATGATATTTATGTCTTTTTAAATAAAGACCGTCGTTCCCCCTCCTCCGAGTCAGAGGTTAAAAAATGAACAAAAGGAGATTAAATTAAGCCCACTTAACCCCTCTATGACTTTTCCTTCCAAACCTACACCCTCAAACCAAACTGAATTTTTTCTTCCCCTTAACTTTTCCACTTAACTCTCTTAACCCTCAATCCAAATAGACCCTGAGTAAAAAAAATTATTTTTACTTAACAAAGGATTATAATAAATAAGGTCAATCAAGAGATAACTCCGACAAAATTTGGACTTGGCCAACACCCTCTACTTAGGGTGACCATCAGGCTCAGCGTGACCTCATAAGAGGCCACGGTCGCAAGTGGATCCCTCAAGATCGACCCATAATAAGGATCAAAAGACAACCAAATTTAGCTTCGAATCAGACAATCCAACCCTCAAGCCGATCGGCCTGGATGATGAACTCCTAAATTGATTTATATAGCTTTTTTTTTTATTGGGTGCCGCTATTAGCACTACTAAAATGTCATTCAGCACCCCTCTTTAATATTTTTTAACATTTAAATTACAAATCTATTCCTATATTAAATATAGCATTAATTTGTGCATGTATAGAGAGAGGAGTGTAGAATAACATTTTAAGAGTGCCAATAATGTTAATGAAAAGGTAAATTTGGAATTTGATTTTTAAAAAATTAAAGAGAAGTGCCGAATGACATTTTAGGAGTGCTAATAGCAACACCCTTTTTATTTTATTAAGAGAATAGACACAATAAAAATGGCATACATGCAAATTAATATCGATTTAAAAATAAATGTGAAAGGATGGTTCCTAAGTATACTATGAAGGGTCGATTACTATGTCATAAATTACATGATTATGTGTTGAACAAATTGATCATTTATATAATTATATTATATATCGAACATATTTATTCATATCGCTAGATGCAATTAACGCACCTAATTTCATATATGTTTCCAGAGGATATGATTTAGTAGAACAAACTAACAAAGGAAAAAAAAAAATCAAACAACCGACCCCAAATATCTATCATTTCCTTGGTTGAAGAAAACAAAATTCACAAGCAGCTTTAATCGGCTGTCCACTTGGATTGAGGGTTAAGAGTGTTAAGTGAGAAAAAAATAAAATCATGCTTGGTTTGAGGGTGGAATTTAGGAGGAAAGGTTATAGAGGGTTAAGTGGGAGTTTATTTTACCCTCTTTTGTTCATTTTTTTTAACCCCAAATTCGGAAGGTTGAGGATGGGGATTGAGGAGTTTTATTTAAAAAGTCATAAATACCCCTTATTTGTTCTATAAAATATCATAATTTTTTTTCAATTTTTTTTTTAAACATGTTGCTCCGTACCTTTCTAATTTGTGAAGATATTTTGACAAGTTGTAATCAAAATTTTAATCAAATTTAATATTATGACATATGTAATAAGGCTATTTTTGTAACTATCATATTTTTATGAGAAAATTTGAGTGGCACCCCACTTTTTTGATCCTTATTTAAGGTGCACCCCACAAGTTTACATGAATGTATGACACCCTCCATTTTGGACCGTTTTCATTTAAAACGAACGGTCAAATTTTTTTTTTTGACGAAAATGCCCTTGTCTCCTTTTGTGTGTTCCCCTCCCCGTCACACGTGGCTCCCCACCCCCCTCCCCCCGCCGTGCTCGGTCCCCCTCCACGGCGTCGCCGCACTCCCTCCCCTCCCCGACCTCGTCGCACCCTCCCGGCCATCACCACCACCACCATCACCAACATCATCACCACCACCATCATCACCGCCCCCCCCCCCCCCCTCCCGCTCTGCCCCCCCCCTCCCCCCTCCCCGACCTCGCCGCACCCTCCCTTCCGTTCCGCCCCCTAGCCCCCACCGCAGCCGCGCGCTGCTGCTACTGCTGCTGCTGAGGCGGCGGCGGTGGGGGCTAGGGGGCGGAGCGGGAGGGGGGGGGGGCGGTGATGACGGTTGATGGTGGTGGTGATGATGATGATGGTGATGATGTTGGTGATGGTGGTGGTGGTGATGGCCGGGGGGTGCAGCGAGGTCGGGGAGGGGGGGGGGGGGGAGTGCGGCGACGCCGTGGAGGGGCCGAGCACGGCCGGGGGGGGGAGGGGGGGGGGGGGGGGGACAGATAGTTGACGCGGGGAAGAAGAGAACAAATAGGGGGGTATTTTCGTCAAAAAAATTGGTCAACGGGGTTGACCGTTCGTTTTGGACTGAAACCGTCAAAAGTGGGGGGTGTCATACATTCATGTAAACTTGTGGGGTGCACCTTAAATAAGCGTAACAAAAGTGGGGTGCCACTCAAATTTTCTCTATTTTTATTAATTCTCCACTCACTCAAAACCTCCAATCCAAGTAAGAGTTATTAAATACCCCCACTTAACTCTCCCTCTAATCCAAACAAGTTTATATATATTGACTCTATTCCCCCTCACTCTACTCCCCCCATTTAACCCCATTTAATTCTGTTTTTTTCCCCCCTCAATCCAAGCAGACCCTAAGGCCTCGTTTGGTTCGCGGAATCTTCGGATTGGGAAAGGAAAGTGATTACCTTCCCATGTTTGGGTGCCAAAGAAATTGAGGAGGAAAGAAAAGTGATTCCCAATGGAAGAAAAATTAGGGAAAAAAGTGATTTCATTCATCCAAGCAAAGAATCACTTTCTCACATTGAAGTAATCACTTTTCTTTCCACATTCCTTGGTATTTCCAAACATCGAAAAAAAAAATCAATGAAAAATAAAATTTTCCAAAGGAAAGAAAATGACAAGGAATTAATTTCCTTTCCCTTCCATTCCGCGAACCAAACGAGGCCTACTCCAAGTACAATCAGGAGGGACCTAACCAAAAAAAAGTTCTCTACAAAGGACTCATTCATGTCTATTTATTTGTCATGCATAATTGAACTTGTGCCCTTCTATAAGTAAATACATTTTTATAATAACAACAAAATTATAATTAATGAATTATTGTAATTTATCAAATGCTGAATATATATATATATATATATATATATATATATATATATATATGATTGATTTTGTCATTCAAAAAAAATTTGTGGCATCCAAAAAGGATTCGTGGCACAACTTGTTATCCGCTTGCCATCTATTTCGGTGTAATCTTTTTCTTTTATCTATCATTACAGAAACAAGTAAAATAAAGAAGAAAAAAAGTAGACGAATAAATAAAGACATCCCAGTGTCACGAAACTTTGAGATGAAAAGAAAAGAATAATTGCAAAATTTAATTTTTTGTACAATTGTCAAAGAAATATTATAATTATGACCCATTAATTGAGTCATAAACCTAAATTAAATACCGGCCGGCATTGCAAATTCTCTCATATAAATTCAGATCCAGATCTGGAAACACATAATATTCTATTCTATGAACCGAAAACTTGTAGAATTAAATAACACTACGCAATAATTCCATTAAATTTCTGCGAGAATTTTTCAATAAAAAAAAAAAAAATTGCCACTTTTTTATGCATACGTACCTCCTCCTCGATCTCATCCTTCATTTGGAAAAGATGTGTCATATTTTTCCACGTATTTCTTGAACTATCCGCTTCAAGATCTATAATTTTCTTCCGGAAATAGAAAAAAATTAATTTAATAATAATAATAATAATACAAAATTTTAAAAAAATGGAAAGAAAATAAAAAGAAAATGCAAGAACTGAGTGCACAGTTCAAGAAAGCCGTGGAAGAACATATCCACAGTCTTCATTAATTCTTCCTCGACCACAATTCTGCAGAATTCTCTATTCAAATGCAATTCTAATAATAGAAAAAAAATATTTAGAGAAATTGAGAAATTCAAATTCCAAAAAAAAAGGAGGAGAAAAAATAGAAGAACGAGAACATGAGAATGAACGGAGAAGAGAGCTGTAGAAAAAGATTGGCCCACTCTTAAAAAAAAAAAATTAAAAAAAAAAAATAAATAAATAAAAAGAGACATCGCACCAATGTTTATAAATGCCAACTCGCACCCGTCGAAATGTCCCCCGTGGCCCACATGTCGTTCTCCGGGTCATGCACAGGGTGCGGGCGATGATCGGTGACTGTCGGTTGAGCACTTTCCAAGCAGAGGTGAGATGGCAACCGGCCGCAGCCGGTGGCGGGAAATAACCGAATCGGCCCAGCGCGTCCGCCCCCGCACGTGGGGACGGCGGGATGGAAGGACACGTGGCGGTCCTCCGGGTCGTACGCGGATTTATTCGGTTCCCGAGGAAACCGCCGTCCTTAATCCGGACCGTCCGTTTGGGATGTTTTCGACGGCCGGGATCTGTGTTTGGAGATCCGTGCATCCGTATTTTTGCTCTCCGGGCGGTTCCCCGATTTAATCCCGGGTTCATCGCTGGATTAGTAGCTGACTGTTCGTATTTATATATTTTCCTATTCTTGACCGAACCGGACCTGTTCGGATTGGGATTATGAGGATTTGTTGCTCGAGTGTAGATGTGACGTGAGCAATGATTGTCCCCCAATCCATGGGTCTCTCCTAGTGGTCTAGGAATGATGATTTGAATCAATCTAACTTTTTTATTATTAAAAACAAAATGTTACGATAGAAGTGTGGGTGTGTATATTTGAGTAGTCGAACATATCGATTTTTTTAAGTCCCCGTGGTCGTAGTCTGTTGGAAACGATGGAGTATTCCGACGCAGTGACACGGGTTCGAGTCCCCTTGGAGGGTATGCCTCCAAGCACCATTAAGAAGTGGACACCCTAAAAAAAAACATATCGATTTTTAATCGAATCGATGGTCCGATCGAATTAGTTCGGTAACCGACATATTTCTTTCGGTCATGATTTTGATCTTTCAAAAAATCGATTGAATTCAAACCAAATCGAATCCACTATCCAGATCTGTTAAGTAGGATCCATCCAACCTGGAATGAGAGGAGACGACTACTAAGTAGTAAGTTCTAATCCTAAATTTATCTCTACATTTTTTTCCTCTCCCCCTCTAAACTATCTATCTACCCAGGTCTTTCACCATATAACTACATCCAAGCCCCATGGAGACTCGAAGAGGGATGGGACATACAATACATCTTCATCATCTCTCTGCAGGTTGCAGCTACTGCCAAGTCTGTCGTGCCGGCGTCGATAGGTATGCAGAATATAGATGATTAGATGTACAAATGTATAGATGTATAGATGATGTATAGATGTGTATGAATTTTGTGCTTATTTATTTTCTATGCTTGGAACCCAAAGAAATGGTAATGGTTGGTATACCGCCACGCCAAATTATGACTTCACTACGTCAAGCTAATCCAAATCTTTGAGCTAACCCTAGTACAGTACAAAGGCCAAAATCCGTAAAGAGATATTAAGAGGTCGTTGTCACGCCCCAGTACCGGAATACTGAGACGGACTAGGCCAGCTACACCGTATGAGGTATATACACGTCATACGGCGATCGTGGCTGTCAAGAGACTAGGGGGTGCATGCTACAATCAGGTCTCCTATGGTCCCACAGAGCATCTATGTCTCAATCAATCAAAACAAGAAGCAGTAAATAATGATCATATAAGACAAAGCAGTAAGGCGTCCCCGACGCTTCATCAAAATGATTCATGAGCCTAGCTTTTACAAAAAGATGAGCTAGTACGAGAGCCAATAGTACATAACCGTAGTCAGCTGCAGTCCGATTTAATTACAATTATGTAAAAGGAAAATAATGTCCAGAACTGCCGGCTAAACAGGTGCCGGTGGCTAAACGCCAAGTACAAATAGAAGATATCAGAGCAGTGAAGAAGAAACCCACTCATGGTCCCTGGCGCCCATACTCCTGGTGTGCACCATTGTTCGGGTGGAAGGCTGGATCCTCTGGAGCTGCTACGAGATCTGGCCAAACAAAACCAGCGGGGTCAGGCCCCGAATAGCAAGTACCAAAAGGGAGCACAAAAGAGTGAGATAAATCCAATGAGTTAAATAAGACCTGATTCACGAGCTATAGGCTTATACCATATCATCGAGACAATACGACACCCTTACAACCAAACAAGGACAAACGGTGCCAATATCGTGCCGGGATAAGATATATCCTATAACCATGGGCAGGTAAAAGGGCTTTTGATTCGCGACTTCGGTCCATAGCCTATCGCAGCACAATAGCCCAACCCAACAACCAAACAAGGACATGGGTTGGACCACGCACCACGATAGTCCATGTTCCTCAGTTGCTAACAGAAGAAAATATATCACAAACAAGTCAGCTTACAAGCGGCCAATCAATCCTACGGCTTTCTATGATTTGTCTGGATTATACCAGTAATGCAATATATATATAGGAATCCTCAGATCGTATCGCATTCCAGCAGGACTAGCCAAACCATTATATATAAGCAAGCACGAAATGCACCGGTCCCTCGAAAGGCCACCGCGCTAGAATAAGCAGTAACGGTTCCAGCTCTCCTATAGGAAGAGCTGGCTCGGCAGTCACAAATCAGATACTGCACTCCACTAGTGTGGATAACTATACAGTATCCGAGGCGGCCAACCCGACGCGCCAAGACGGGACCCAGGGCGGCTGGTGACGTACGATCTCGAGATTCTGTTCCATCCCAATGCTTCTACCAATTCAAGTTGCTTAGATTAACCCTATCTCGATATTAGAATTACATGTCTTGGTCACATGGTCATCCTCCTATATGTCGTACCATAGTACGTGTACCCTAAGTATGAATCCACATCGGCTCAATCTAGATCCATGCTTAGTGTAATGCTTCAAACAACAAATAACATACCACGATACTATTACTGACCAATTACCATGACTGTACTGGAAGGTACACATGTATTGACATATAACACGAATAATCACTTAGCATGTAGAGTCACACCTCAGTACACTCATTAAATGGCACCGTAGTGCATACAAATATTGTATCTCAATACACACTTAGAACATGTACCAGCACGTATACATGTAATCAGGTCAGGAACATGGTCAAGTCAGGAAGTCGCGTGGACCCCTCGTGACATAAAAGTCACATGTAAATTCTGGTTAAAGTGAGACATGAAGGTCCTTGAAGCCAAGACAAAGATCTACAACTTTCATGTTGGAAGTTTGGAGAAATTCTGGCCACAAATCAGTCAAAAAGAGCATCAAACAATCAAAATCAGCCAAAAATCAGCCTTATGCGGCTCAAAATTTCTTATGCGGCTCAACAATGCTCATGCGGCCAGAAATGGTCATGCGGCCAGAAATTCTTATACGGCTCAAAAATTCTTATGCGGCCAGAAATGATCATGCGGCCAGAAATTCTTTATGTGGCTCAAAAATGCTCATGCGGCCAGAAATTCTTATGCGGCCAGACACTATTCATCGTTCCTGCCAGAATCAGGACAGATGAACATAGAAGTTTGACCAAAATTGTTTTGGCCATAACTTCCTCAAATCAAGTCGAAATCTAACTTTTTAAAGGTCAAAATTGGATAGAATTGAATTTTCTACAACATAGGACCATTAGTTTTCGAAAACAACCAAGTTTGATAGATCAAAATCATGGAAACCCATAGAACCCTAGTTTTAGAAACTTAGATCTACACCAAACTAGCCATTAAAATCAAAAACTCTAAGAACTAAACTTGTAGAGAATGAAGAGAAGAACAATATAGACAAATAATATCAAAAAAAAATCAAGAAATGAAAATGCAATAATCTCTCCATTTGGTGCAAGATGTACTTGCCTATTGGTTAGGAGGAAAAGAAATAAAAAGAGTGAATGAGGAGAGAGAGTGAGAAAGAGAATATATATAGGGGTTGGGGTGACTCAAAGAAACCCTAAGCTTAAGCATGCTCTTAACCACATGACTAATGACATGTTAAATGCTACATGATACAACTAATTAAATTAATTAAATAAAATCCTAACCACAACACGGTTCAGAAATCTTATCATCGAAACAGTGAACCACGCCTACAACTAGACAAAGACAAGGGGTGGCACACTAATCCGCGATGAGATACTGTTCCATGCCATGGCCAGTTACAACTACAGGATAAATACAATAAAGATACAGGTGCCAGATACCATATACATGAAAAATTAAAAATTTACGTATTCCGGAAATGGGGAGTGACATTTCTACCCTCCTTAGAAAAATTTCGTCCTCAGAATTTCGATAAGGCTAGTTGAGCACGCTCTCAGATCACGAAATACACTCATGACATATAGCAAGCACAATTATCAAACAACACATGGCACATGAACAGTTTAAGAAAGTAAGAATAATTAAGGAAGAGCATAAACAATAATCATACCCTAGAAGCAAATGCTCGGAGACATACGAATAAAATATGCCTCTCAAGTCAGGTAGAAATTCGTCCTCGAGGTCCTACACTGACACCCAAAGTGGACAAGGGTCAATGCTTGAGATAAGTCGGTACCAATGACTAAATCAAGAACGAGACTCTGCCCAAGACGTACTCTCGTAATCAAGACACATGATGAATATCACGTATCACATGATACGAGAGCAGATGAGTGAGACGAGAAAGTCGCCTTCACTCTTCGAATATAGAACTCAAGGAATTATAATGAATAATACTGAAATCTTACCCATAATCTGACCGCCTTCGGCCAACCTCTGCTCTATTACTCCAAATTCTTCTTGCCTTTGTCCCTGCCTTTCCTGGCCCTGCTGTCCAACCTGATGTTGCGCTTGTCGGTACATCTGAGCTTGCGTCAGTAATGGGCGTTGGGCTAGTGGCCTCACTGCTAGTGCTGGCCCTTGATACGGTGCTACCTCTGGAGCTGGCAACGTCGAAAACCGTTGAGCTGGCCCTCCTGGCCTCTGCATCATAGGACAATTGACAATCCTATGGTCTGGACTGCCACACCTCAAGCATAATCCATTAGCTGAACGACACACATCCCTAGTGTGCCCTCCCTTACCACAATAAGTGCAACCCACTGGTGCTTCCTGACGCTGCTGCTGGTTCCTCTGTTGCTGCTATCGAACTGGTGCAGTCACAATTATCGTGACTGGTGCTGCATCACGAATACGGACGCCAGGTGCTGGTGCTGACGTCCGAGGTACTGCTCCTCCCCCAGCACTCTGCGTATGAGACCTCTTCTGGCCCCCAGTCCTTGCTGATAACCTTTGAATAGTAAGCTCGTGCCTACGAGCCGCCGTCAATACTGCATCGAATGTCTGGTAGTCGTGCCCTTCGACCAGCTGCAAAATCTCTAGGTGAAGTCCCTGCTGGAACCTCATTGCTCTCTCTGGCTCTGTCGCCACCATCATCCGAGCAAACCTACTTAACCTGCAGAACTCCGCTGCATAACCATCCACCGTCTTACCAGCCTGCTTGAGACTGATAAACCTCTGCTGTAGCTCATATCGCGCTACCACGCCAAAGTACTTGGCCTTAAATCTGGTACTGAAGCTATCCCAGGGAACAGGATGCCTCATTCCAACCTCTTTCGATGCCCACCAATCGCGGGCGAGATCCTGAAGTAAAAGTCTGACCTGGTCAACCTTCTCTTCTGCTGGAACCTTTGCTGCGGTCAATATGGCCTCTGTATCCTGAAGCCAAGCATCCGCTGTGATGGCATCCTCCATGTCGTCAAAATATCTTGGATTAAGTCGACAAAACCTTCCGAACGCTCCTGAATCATTTCTGACACTTCTCTCAAGGGCTAATTGCAACCCCTGATTCTGTAGCACATTTTGTTCTTGCTGTTGGGCTGCCGTCTGGCGTTGCTGGGTCTCCAATAATCCTCTAATAATCTGTAATAGTGCCGACACATCTAGTGCTACTGGTACTACCAGCATCACTGGAGGTACGGGATCCTCTGGCCTATATAGCTCAACTGGCTCATGCTCGGTAACGTTCTCGATGGGAAACTGTCCAGGTAGAGGGGCTACCCCTTGCTGATCTCCAACTGGTCCCTGATCTACTGGATTCTCTCCCATGCCTGCTCCTCCAATAGCCGAGAATGATGTGACCCTAAAGGAAAGGATACAAGGTATCAAAAGACAGGACGGAAAAGAAACGAGGATGATAATCATGTTAGCAATCAAGGTGGGAAAAAGAGAAGACGAATCAGGAGATCAAGGAGAACATGTTTTGATTAAGACTCCTATAATCGCAACACCCCACAAGTCTGAAAAACAGACCTGCATGGGCCACCACTAAAACCTTGTCACACCCCAGTACCGGAATACTGAGACGGACTAGGCCAACTACACCTATGAGGTATATACACGTCATACGACGATCGTGGATGTCAAGAGACTAGGGGGTGCATGCTATAATCAGGTCTCCTATGGTCCCACAGAGCATCTATGTCTCAATCAATCAAAACAAGAAGCAGTAAATAATGATCATATAAGACAAAGCAGTAAGGCGTCCCCGACGCTTCATCAAAATGATTCATGAGCCTAGCTTTTACAAAAAGATGAGCTAGTACCGAGAGCCAATAGTACATAACCGTAGTCAGCTGCAGTCTGATTTAATTACAATTATGTAAAATGAAACTAATGTCCAGAACTGTCGGCTAAATAGGTGCCGGTGGCTAAACGCCAAGTACAACTAGAAGATATCAGAGCAGTGAAGAAGAAACCCACTCATGGTCCCTGGCGTCCATACTCCTGGTATGCACCATTGTTCGGGTGGAAGGCTGGATCCTCTAGAGCTGCTACGAGATCTGGCCAAACAAAACCAGCGGGGTCAGGCCCCGAATAGCAAGTACCACAAGGGAGCACAAAAGAGTGAGATAAATCCAATGAGTTAAATAAGACCTGATTCACGAGCTATAGGCTTATACCATATCATCGAGACAATACGACACCCTTACAACCAAACAAGGACAAACGATGCCAATATCGTGCCGGGATAAGATATATCCTATAACCATGGGCAGGTAAAAGGGCTTCTGATTCGCGACTTCGGTCCATAGCCTATCGCAGCACAATAGCCCAACCCAACAACCAAACAAGGACATGGGTTGGACCACGCACCACGATAGTCCATGTTCCTCAGTTGCTAACAGAAGAAAACATATCACAAACAAGTCAGCTTACAAGCGGCCAATCAATCCTACGGCTTTCTATGATTTGTCTGGATTATACCAGTAATGCAATATATATATATATATAGGAATCCTCAGATCGTATCGCATTCCAGCAGGGCTAGCCAAACCATTATATATAAGCAAGCACGAAATGTACCGGTCCCTCGAAAGGCCACCGCGCTAGAATAAGCAGTAACGGTTCCAGCTCTCCTATAGGAAGAGCTGGCTTAGCAGTCACAAATCAGATACTGCACTCCACTAGTGTGGATGACTATACAGTATCCGAGGCGGCCAACCCGACGCGCCAAGATGGGACCCAGGACGGCTGGTGACGTACGATCTCGAGATTCTGTTCCCTCCCAATGCTTCTACCAATTTAAGTTGCTTAGATTAACCCTATCTCGATATTGGAATTACATGTCGTGGTCACATGGTCATCCTCCTATATGTCGTACCATAGTACGTGTACCCTAAGTATGAATCCACATCGGCTCAATCTAGATCCATGCTTAGTGTAATGCTTCAAACAACAAACAACGTACCACGATACTATTACTGACCAATTACCATGACTGTGCTGGAAGGTACACATGTATTGACTTATAACACGAATGATCACTTAGCATGTAGAGTCACACCTCAGTACACTCATTAAATGGCACCGTAGTGCATACAAATATTGTATCTCAATACACACTTAGAATATGTACCAGCACGTATACAGGTAATCAGGTCAGGAACATGGTCAAGTCAGGAAATCGCGTGGACCCTTCGTGACATAAAAGTCACATGTAAATTCTGGTTAAAGTGAGACATGAAGGTCCTTGAAGCCAAGACAAAGATCTACAACTTTCATGTTGGAAGTTTGGAGAAATTTTGGCCACAAATCAGTCAAAAAGAGCATCAAACAATCAAAATTAGCCAAAAATTAGCCTTATGCGGCTCAAAATTTCTTATGCGGCTCAACAATGCTCATTCGGCCAGAAATGGTCATGCGGCCAGAAATTCTTATGCGGCTCAAAAATTCTTATGCGGCCAGAAATGGTCATGCGGCCAGAAATTCTTATGCGGCTCAAAAATGCTCATGCGGCCAGAAATGGTCATGCGGCCAGAATTGGTCATGCGGCCAGAAATTCTTTATGCGGCTCAAAAATGCTCATGTGGCCAGAAATTCTTATGCGGCCAGACACTATTCATCGCCCCTGCCAGAATCAGGACAGATGAATATAGAAGTTTGACCAAAATTGTTTTGGCCATAACTTTCTCAAATCAACTCGAAATCTAACTTTTCAAAGGTCAAAATTAGATAGAATTGAATTTCCTACAACATAGGACCATTAGTTTTCGAAAACAACTAAGTTTGATAGATCAAAACCATGGAAACCCATAGAATCCTAGTTTTAGAAACTTAGATCTACACCAAACTAGCCATTAAAATCAAAAACTCCAAGAACTAAACTTGTAGAGAATAAAGAGAAGAATAATATAGACAAATAATATCAAAGAAAAATCAAGAAATGAAAATGCAATAATCTCTCCATTTGGTGCAAGATGTACTTGTCTATTGGTTGGGAGGAAAAGAAATGAAAAGAGTGAATGAGGAGAGAGAGTGAGGAAGAGAATATATATAGGGGTTGGGTTGACTCAAAGAAACCCTAAGCTTAAGCTTGCTCTTAACCACATGACTAATGACATGTTAAATGCTACATGATACAACTAATTAAATTAATTAAATAAAATCCTAACCACAACACGGTTCAGAAATCTTATCATCGAAACAGTGAACCACGCCTACAACCAGACAAGGACAAGGGGTGGCACACTAATCCGCGACGAGATACTGTTCCATGCCATGGCCAGTTACAAATACAGGATAAATGCAATAAAGATACAGGTGCCAGATACCATATACATGAAAAATAAAAAATTTACGTATTCCGGAAACGAGGAATGACAGTCGTACACCAATCCAAGTTTATTGGACAAGCTTTATGAAGAAGGGTTTACACACAATCTCAAGTGTGATGCTGACAATCGTCTGACACATTTATTTCTTGCCATTCTATTTCCATTACGACGAGTAAGACTTTCTCAAATATCTTAGTTATAGATTGCACTTATAAGACGAATAAATTCAAGATGTTGTTGCTTGATATTGTTGGAGTAACAAGTCTGAACACAATATTCTATTCAAGTTTTTCTTTTTTGCGTAAAGAGGAAGAATACTACATTTGGGCTCTCACTATGTTCAAGGAAATATTGGGTTATGATTCTCAACTTGTTTTGTTTGTGATCGATAGAGAACTAGCTTTAACGAAAGCTATAAAAGTTGTTTTCCCAACAAGCACACATATTTTATGTACTGTTTGGCACATTGAAAAAGAACACCTTGGTGAAATGCAAACCATGCTTTGAATTAGAAAAAAATGGACACATTTTTCTATAGAAGGACTGAACTAATTTACTCTCCCTGTCACGACCCGCACCCGGAGTAGGGGCACGCGTGCGTGACAACGCCCAGCCTACGCTGCAGAATCGGCGGTAGAATGCTGTCTATGTCTACTATCTAACCAACAATCATAATATCAGAACATGTCGAGATGGTCAACTCCAAACGGAGGACAAGTAATGGCAATATAAAATACTCAATCACAATATTCTATGAAAGATAAATGATACGGAAAGATAAAGACAACAAGAGTTAAAAATATCCAGAAAAGTCTAGCACATAAATATTACAAGTCCAGAGTCAACAATCTCAAATACAACTCTAAATAATAACATGACCAGAGTAGTCATCTAGAGACAAAGTCCAGTACAAATATAATCTAACTGAGCTACCACTAGAGCCTCCTCAGCTGGAATTAACCCCTGCTGGACTAGGGTCTCATGGTCTATGCCCACAACGTCATGAGGACCATAGTAGGTGGGACTGTAAGCCCACTTCCCGGATTTTTTAAAATCTTAATTATTTTAGTTAAATATTTTCCTAGTTATAAAATAAAAGTTTATTTTTTTTATTTTGCTACAGATATTTTGAGTAGGAAAGAGAATTACCAAAATGAATTTTTAAATGAGATTCTACGAGAATATACTTTTAATTATGGGTTTATTTTTATCAACCAAATATCATATGATTTGAATTTGTAAAATGTATTTGAATTGCTTTACAACTCTTATTAATTACTATTATGATTAATCGTTAGATAGAGGTTACTAAATTTATTTTAGATATATGAATATATTTGTATCACGTGGTTTCAATTTATTATTCCAAGCAAGTTAAGCAATTATTGGATAATACAAAAATATGATTTAAATTATATTTTAGTGATCTTTTAATTGATATAGATATGTGTACATATGATTTAAAAACTACGTGTTATTATCAAATGGTTATTTAAATTAACATTGATTTTATTTAGCTAATGGATATTAAACTAGATTGATTTAAATAATAATTATTTTTATACCTTGAATTAATTGATAATAATTTACCGGATAATATTAAATACTAGCAAAGAATAATATTTTGAATCAATGTAGGTTTTGATTGAATTAAACCTGTTTTAAATAATTTATTGATTAAATTTAATGGGAGGAGTTATCTACTACAAATCCTACTTAAACCCTAAGAGAGATACAGGGTGATCGCAGCCAATCTAGTTCCACCTTCCTATTATATATAATTAGCATTCGGGAGAAGAGATCCACAATGATATATGTGTATATTATTATATAAGAATTCTTATCCTTCCACATCTATTCAAGCCTATGTCTAACCCATCTTGTATCCCTGTATACAATAACTCGCCTTCTCCCCGACCCAAAAACTCAACAATCTCTCCCAGCATGCCTCCTGCAATGCCACACCCCGCTGCTCCTACACAAACCTACCACCCGACCCCTGTTTTCGTCGTCGTTCCGACCTCCCCGCTCTCCTCCTTCCATGTCCCGTCACCACCAAATAGAACACCCGACCGCCGCACCCTTATGCGGCAGCGCCGTGCCATTCCCGACTCCACCACCTCGACTACAACCAACCCGAATCGCCACTCGTCATCACCAACAACACAGCCACCATCAAGCAATACCGTGTCCCCGGACCCGTGCGTCCGTGTCTAAACCATCTTATTCCACCATATTACAATGAACAATCAAAGTTCGTGTCCGGTAAACCGAACATGTCTCCACCCTCAACCGATCACCAACCTCGACACATCACCGCCACCACCGTAACCAAAAACCAACACCATAATTCCTTACCTCCTCTGCTCGGCCTCGTCGGATTATCCTGATCTATCCACCGCCGCCTGGGTCTACGGTCAGACCGCCTCGTCCATACCCGTTCTGGTGAAGCCCTTCCGCTCGCCGTCACACTCCGCTGCAGCGCCCCCATCGTCGTGGCCGTGGGCGCGTTCAAAACCGCACGGCCTTGAGTTCGCCACCACACGCGTGTCACTCCGACCCGCCTATATCAGTAATCGTGGCCTGGACGCTGCTGTCCCCCGCGTCCGGCACAGACCCGTTCGATCGTTCCCCATCTGCCGCGCATGTGCGACCTCCGCCAAAGCAGCACAGGTCCTCGCCTGAGGACAGAGCCCGTCGTCGGGATCCACTCCGCCAGCACCTCTCGATCAACGACCTCCAACATCATCAGCATCTTCCCCGCCATCATCCCCCTCCTTCCCCGCCGACCCCATCGATCCGTCGAACGCCGCCTCCGCCCTGAGTCGCCGGCGCCCAAACCGCGGCGATGCCACCTCGCGTGTCCTCCGCTACGCCCTTGCTGAAACCTAGGTGAGCACTCTTATTTTCCACTGCCCCTCACTTCTCTCTCGCTCACGTTTTCTCAACCCTTCCCCCAAACCATTCTTCTTAAGAAGAGAGATGATGCTACTTTTATTTTACTTTCTATTTTATATCCTATCATTTTCTTGTTACTGTCTATTCTTTGTTGGACTAATGGGCCAATTCAGAGGACTTGGTGTCATTTTATTTCTGTTTGTTTTTGTTGTTGTTAGTTCTGTTTTGGATTATTGGGCCTGGAGGCTTTATATCTATTATTAGTTTTATATTTAAACTGGACTTGGGCCTAATGGATGGACAACAGGCATTGAAGAGTTCATTAGTTGATATATTAGTATATGAATATTATATATGTATTAGTATACAGATGTGTATATAATTGTTGATATTATTGTTAGTATTACTACAATATTTTAAATGTATATATGTATTAAATATCTCAAAATATCTCATATATATATATTATTGTATTTATGGTACTTCTAACTTTTTTTTCAAAAGTATAGTATTGCAAGTGAGGTTTATTATTTATGGGCCATGGCGTTGGACTTAAAACCAATTGTTCTATAAATAAATATTTTGGGGGCTTTTATACTGCATCTAGTTGATATGTATATATAGTGGTAATTATTAAAAGGAAATTTTATAATGTTTGCAAAGCTATAAATATTTTCTTAACATAAGTCCTAAACTTGACATTATCTTCCAAATAGATTTATATATAATTTTAAATAAGTTGTATATAAATATATATTTTTCAATGTTGGGCTTTTGATTAAATGGAGTTTGAAACTATAGTTACAATATATATTAGCTTGAAATAAATAAATAGAAGAATATAAATATTTCTAAGATATGGTTCGACTAAAGGTTTAACTTCTCCTAAATCAATTTCCCTCTCTGATTTAGACTATTCTCGATCGTGATGATTTTGGATTTCTTAGTATCGATCTTACGTAATTGGACGATTCTGAACTCAATGGAATTGTCGATTTCATCAGCTAAGGACCTCAGGCAAGTGCACTTTCTGATTGCTTTCCGATTCATAGTAGTCTTTTCAATTCATGTCTATACATATATCTTGCTGCTTGTTGACACGCTCGTCACACGGAGTTGTCGGGAGGGAAAATATCTTAGTATACATGTGGACTACCCAGAATTATCCCAGTGTCTCTCGTGAATGCTAGCCGCTGCGCACGACACGTGCAGTGTGCCTTATTTATCCCCTAGCCGTCCACATGTTGAAACAGATATTTCACACCACCTAGATAGATGTCTTTTATTAGTTTTTCCTTGTTACTTCTCTATCGTGCTATGTCATCAGTTTCTTACAGCTTTCATATCTCATATGCTATTTTCATGTCTTGTTAATTCTGTTATGTTTTGCATTGCCGTCGGTTTGTGTACTTGTTCCAATCCTGACTGGATAACCAATATTTTTCAGGTTTAGCCGCTATCACTCTTAACACTGGGGAAGACTTGGGTATGCTGAAGACAACTTAGAAATAGATAGCCATTGTATTATTCCATTAATTGTAAAACTTTGTAATTTCCTTTAATCATAAATGTTGTAACTGTTGTAATAAATTTAGTAATGTGAATGAGCAGCAAATGTGATTTCTTGAGCATCTATTTCTTGCGGGCTTGACAACGTTCTACCGTCGACTCTGCGGCGTAGGTTGGCTTGGACACGTCTCGTATCCGAAAAAGCGGGTGCGGGTCGTGACAGGGACACTCGTCCTCATCATCGTCTGAAAAATATATCTAGTCAGGATGGAACAAGCACATCTCCAACAACAGTTCCCAACAAATGACAAGTACTATGAAACAGTAAATAGAGAGAATATACAAGAGTAATATAAAGTACATGAAAGTAGCATGGCAAAGGTAAAACAGTAAACTAGAGCAAGAGTAAGAGAAACTGATAATATCATGTACAAGGGTCAAGAATCAAATATCTATGTGAGTGAATATTAGCTTTGACATGTGGCCAACTTGGGAACTTGCATAAGGTCTACTGGCCTGGTTAATCATACGTGGAGTGTATGATTAACACTCACAAGAATCTACAATGAACAAGGTGGGTATTGACCACATGTCTAGACTAATATTCTTTCTCTCCCGACTGGTAGAGTGGATCCAACCATGACACGTTACGATACGGGATTCTACGAGAAGGTAGCAAGTCTTCTCGAGAATCGATGTCCATACATTGCACAAGAACTACAATAGACTTACACAAGATACACCAAGGTAAACAAGGAATAATATCTCATGATGGAATCCATAAATACCAATCCGTGTGACCAATGTGTCAAGAATCATGAATATCTACACTAAATACAAGAAACATAGTAAATATCATGAATGAAAAATTATCAGAGAATGTACTCGCCTGTAAACTAGTGTGAAGTATCAACGACGTCCGATACGATGTTTCGAAGACCTAAATAGGGAGTATTGCATCAATATCATGTTTGAGATTGAAAACTAGTCACACTAATTCATTTTTAGGTCAAATTGGTCAATTTAGTCAGCTCTAGGTCAATGGTCAAGCTAAGTCAAAACCTAGTCAACTTTAGGTCAAACTAGTCTAATTAGTCAATTCTAGGTTGTATGTGTCTATACACTAAGTTCCTAGGCTTCTTAGACTATTTTCTTATATTATTATATTACCTATAACTAATATCCTATTAGAGTCTTACCTTACCTATTCTAAACCCCCTTTACAAAAGCTAAAACCCTATATCAAACATTAGTATAAAAATTTGGGATACTATACCATATATTAAGATACACTACTATAATTTATATGTATATATATATCTATATACATACACATTCAAGTTATATGAATGTGCCATATTAACTCAGTCTCCCCTTAACCCCAACTGGTACAAATATTAGTTTCAGAAATTTAGACTAAAGCCCTATACTTCTAGTCCCTAACCCAACCACCTTCACTGGTACTTCACTGCCCTTATATCTATACCACCCTAATATTACCTATACGCATATATTACTAATACCTTATACCCAAAACCCCCATACTGTAACAACAGGTATATCCAAACTCCTGCATTTGGATCAATCCCATGGACTGATACACTCACCATAACAAATCCCCCAATCACTTGCTAACTTCTAACATAATACCCCTTATCTTATATTGATATTGACTCACACAGGAACACATATACATCTCCATAAATTCCCAACCAAACTGAACCTATCTACTAATTCGAACCAATTTACTGATACCTCCCACAAGTGAATTAATTGGTATTCACATGACATGGTATAACTGGTTCATAAATCAGTGGTATAACCGATACTCATATCCCTTCACCCCCTTCTAGTTCAGTACATGTTCTTGCTTGTCCAGATCAAGTCCCCAGTTGACATATCCTGCTCCTATATCGGCTAGGGAAGTAACTGATACTCTAATTGGCCACAAGACTATAGGACTGATACCTATCACTCCTAACATCAGTGTAAATGGTCCAAAAGCACAACAGTCTTTCTCGACTGCACATTCCCAACCCCATCAATTGTATATTGTAGATACAAGAGCTCTTATGTTAATATCTAACTGGTTTACAACATAAATCTAACCTTAAAGTACCCCTAAATTTCCTAAATCCTCACTACAACATTACTGATACACCATATCAGTTGAACCTCTGATACAAAATCAGTTGTGGCAGTGCTCAAACCACTCCATATGGTGATGTCTGTCACGCCTCGCTCCCGTAGGATCGATCGTCCTCGCTAAGGCGTGATGTCGTACGAGCATAGATTGCGCTCGTGTAAGACGGATTCCATAACAGCCGATTACAGCGGCTGCGATGGGGTCGTCGTACAGAAGTCCCAAGCAGAGACATTGATTTGCCCACAGAAATTTAGAACAAAACACAAGTAATTCAGAGGCTCTTTATTGATATTGAAACAAAGATTATATAGATGGGCACGAGGCCAAGATTACAATCACTCAAGCTCACTTTTCTCACATTACAAGTCACTCAGCTCTCTCTCATCTCTCAATACAAGTCTTGAGCAAGCGGATGCTTTGGAAGGCGACATCCATACATTATGTTCCGTATAAGTCCAGACTCCACGCGGAAGCACGCTTCGAATCGCCAAGGAACTCCATGCCTCAACGCGTCCAAGCGAGCTCCGTGCCACGAGCTTCTACCTGTGCCTGCACATGAATTGTGTGGGTGTCAGTACTCAACTGTACTGGTGGAATGAGCTCCTCGCCCACCCATACAAAACTGACATGATCATTTACTGTAACCACCACATTTTAATCTAGGGGTATTTTAGTCATTATGTATTTATTTGAATTTTCTTATTAACTTATTAATTAATGTGATGCTTTGTAGCTTGATTGGTGTTTTGAATAGCATAAGGTGGTTTCACCTTAGTCACCCTTCATTAAGAGCCTAATATGATAATTAAAATTATTTTTTGACCTATAGAATTAATTTGAGAATTTATTTTATTTTTGGCAATGAATTAATTATTTTAAGTCATTTTTACATAGGCCTTTTTAACCCCTTTTGACATGGGCCTTTCAGCAACCCATGGAGTGCTTGGCCCATTTGTAAACCCTAACACCCCCTACCTTGGCCGGTCACTAGCAGCCCCGCTCTCATTTGTAAAGCATTAGCCTCCATAGAGCAAACCCTAATTTCCTTTCCTCCAAAAATCATAGTTTTCTCATCCGAACACCGTTTCACCTCAAACGAATTCCGTTGCGCTCATTGGGAAGAGGAGGATTTGCTGGAGTACTACTAGCAAGGAGGAGGAGGCATTTGCTCGGGAGAAATCGGCCAAAAAAGCGCTCGGGGAATTCTTTTTATTGAGATTTCGACTCTCAATAGGTAAATCCAGATCTACCTTTGTTTCTCCTGAATTTTCTTCATTAGTGCATCCATATAGGCACCCTCGATCTGTGTATGAAGTTTGGTAGGATTTTGGTTTCGTTTGATAGCGGTATCGGACACGTATCGGTCTCACGTTGCATGTGTTCGGCAAAATACCACTTAGAATTGAAAAGTGTTAATTTTCAATTTTTTTTTCACGAAGTCCTTCCTTATATGATTTGTAACAACTTTTGTGAAGATGGATAGAAAATCGACAAGATTTCGGCATCCGAACGGACAAGGACACGTGTGCACGAGATCCCATACACGGTCCCGTGCACGCCCTGCTATCTGTGCGTCATAACTCGACGCACAGAGCTCCGTCTCACATGAAATTTTATGAGCACGTAGGGGCAATCTCTTCCCACATGCCCGTAAAATTTTATGAAGTTTCGTGAAGCGAGCGCGGAGAAATTTTGCGTGCACTGGTCGGCTGAACTGTGCATTTAGGCTAAAATTTGCTGCTGACACGACCTTCGTACGTGAACACGGCACGTCGAGGACCCGTTCCAGGAGCACAAACATGTAGCCCTATACCTAGACTACTTAGGGATCCGATCCCGAGTCACGGCATGGCTCGGATCGCGAGCCACGAGGTTCGACACGCGTCCATGGGCACACACGCACGCGAGCGCGCAGGCCACTCGGCTTTCGCGGGTCGATGCGTCGCGTAGGCACGTCGTGGTGTCGTGTCAGCATGTCCTAGCCCTACCCCGGGACCCTACCTAGCCGTGTGTAGGAGCACGAGTGTCACTTCCCATTCCTGGAATACGTATTCTAAATACATGTACTGCTGGAACATATTTATTTAATATTTATTACGTATTATTCTGTATTTAAATCCCTTTAATTTCATGTTAATTAATTTTCTACAATTTTATTTCTGCATTTTACTTTCTGCTTTTATACTCTGCTTTAACTTTGCTTTGGGTTCGGCTTGGATTGGTTTAATTATGTTGGTTCATCATGAACCGAAACAAAACCCCCACCTACCACCACTCCTTTATTTAAAGCCCATCCCCTTTCTCTCTCTTCATTACTTCTTCTCATTTCTCTTCTTCTTCCTCATAACTCCCCCACCAACCTAGGAGGGCTAGGCAAGTGCCAACTTGCTTCTTGATGGATTTCCATTTTTGTTGTTCCATTGTGTTCCTCTCAAGATTCTTAGACACTTTAGTACTTAGCATTTTCTATTCTCATGGCTCATTTCGTGTAAATTTAAGTTTAATATATTTTCGGAATTTTTAGGTTTTAATCTAGTAACTTTATTATTTTCAAGTTTTGATGGTTCCATGTTGTAGGAAATTTGATTCTACCCAATTTTGACTATTGGAAGTCCTGATTTTGACTTATTTTGAGTGATTTATGGTCTTTTTGGTTCATGGGTTTTTATGGCCATTAGAGGCTGATTGGAGAAGATGAGCAGTACATGTTGTTTCTGGCGCATGCTGTTTGTTGACAAAAAGCTGTTGCCATGCTGTTTGCTGGCGCATGCTGCCCTGGCACATGCTGTTTTCTGTGGCGCATGCTGTCCTGGCGTATGCTGTTTTCTGTGGCGCATGCTGTTTGATGGCAAAACACCGTTGCCACGCTGTTTGCTGGCGCATGCTATTTTCTGGCGCATGCTGTCATGGCGCAAGCTGTTTCCTAGCGCACGCTGTTTCTGGCGCATGCTGTTTCTGGCGCATGCTGTTTTCTGGCGCATGCTGTTTCTGGCGCATGCTGTTTCTGGCGCATGCTGTTTTTTGGCACATACTGTTTTCTGGCGCATGCTGTTTTCTGGCACATGCTATTTCTTGGCGCATGCTGTTTTCTGGCGCATGCTATTTCTGGCACATGCTGTTTTTCGTGGCCGCATGACACTTCTTGGACGCATAAGACCCTGACCACATATGCATTCTCAGCCGCATGAACTTATATAATTCCCCGGCCGCATGAACTCTAACCTATGATGCCTTTTGACTGATTCTTGTCCCGAATTAACATTGATTGATATTGATTATGACCTTGACTAATAATTGATCATGCGTTCCTAGTTGGAACTAAGAGACTGACTAGTCGTCTTATTGAATTGAATGAATGAGACACGTTCATATTAATTATGAACTATTGTAATCGATTGACCGATCCCGAATATTGGCATACAGGCATATGCAGGCTTCAATTTATTTATTTTTTTACAAAAGCAGCATGTATACTTTATGGTCAAGGCATCATTATTCCGTGGCTAGTTTTGATTGTTGCATTACGCTATGTAAGACCTACAACCTAACCGTACGGGTATCGTTGTAGAGATGTGCATATCGTACCCCGTACGAAAGTACTCATTCTGAATAACCATGATCCACGGCATGGGATTTCACTCAACATAGAGGCTATTAAGTTAAATAAAATGATGATTGCATGGAAAGAACGGATTCCCGAGTTCTTACATGGCAGCCCTCTTTGGGACTATTAAGTGCCCGACAGGCCGGCTGGTTCCCACAGATACTGCAAACCTGCCACACGGGCAGGGAGTGGTATCTGCTTATATTATTTATTATACATTATATATTAACGATAGGCGTCCCGCTGGGACTCGTCTAAATACATGATTGGCGCAATTGATTGATTGGGTAAACTAGCCTTGCTTGCACATAGTAAGAACTGAGAAATCCTTTATTGCATAGTTCCAAGATAACTTGGAACCCACAATAGCAAGCCGTAGTAGTTACATGACCATTTAAATTGATTTGGTTGTGTACTGTACCTACTCTGTTGACTAACTGAGATGATCAGAGTGTCGAGACATGACGAGCCAACTTCTGTCCTTATTTGGTTGGAAGGTTGGTTCGAAGTGTCGTGACATTTTGTGAATCCCAGTAGCAAGCAGAGATCTACTATTATATTCTCTTATTTACTGGCTTAATTCCTCATATCGTGCTTCCTTGCGGTACTTGCTATTAGAGGTCTAACCTCTCTGGTTTTGTATGGCCAGATCTAGAGCCGGTTCTTGAGGACTCAGCTTACTTCCACCTCCAAGATGGTCAATACTAGAGGAATGATCGCAGGAGGACTCGAGTGGATTCCTTACTTCCCCGCTCATTTTGTTACTTACTTTATATTTTGTCGTTTGGCACCGACATGTTAGTCGGATTGTCTTGTACTTACTTTTACATTATTGTAATTAAGTCAGACTGCAGCTGATAACAATTATGTATATCTTGCTTCGTCATCTGGCTATGTTTTATAAAACCAGATATCAAGAACATTTTGACTGAGCGTTTGGGACGCCTTACTACTTTATCTTACATGTTCTCTATTTCTGTTTCGTGTTTGAATGATTGAGACAATAGATGTGAAGTGACAATAGTATGACTTTCATGTAGTATGCACCCCCTCGTCTTATTAGACAACATTGATCGTATTATACGGTATTCTTCTACCCGTAATACGTAGCTGGCTGAGTTATTCCCTCGCTCTCCAGTATTCTGGTTCTGGGGCGTGACAAGGTTTCAGTGGTGGCCCATGCAGGTCTGATTTCAGATTTGTGGGGTGTTTTGATTTATAGGATGTCTCAATCACACATGTTTCCCCTTGATCTCATAATTCGTTGTTCTCAATCCTAGCTTGACATTCCCGTATCCTTCGGCTTCATTGATCCTTCATGTCCGGTCATTTGATTGCTCTCTTGTCCCTTTTCTTAGGGGCACTTCGTCTGCATCTGTCAGAACTGGACATCAACAACAAGGGCAACATGGACAACATGACTAGGTTGGTTAGCAACAAGGACCAGTACTACCCCAAGAGGCTATTCAAGAAGAAGTGATAGTGGAAGCAGCAGCTGGATCGCAGTATCCGGAGGTTCCACCACCAACAACAGTTCTACCTACCCCAGTGGAAGTGGACACACAAGCCCTTCTGGAGATCATGAGAGGGATGATGGCTACTCAGCAACACCAGATGTTAGCCCAACAGCGCATGCACACTCAGTTGCAAGAGCAGAACGTACTACTCAACCAAGGGTTGCAGACGGCATTGGAAAGAGGGGCAAGGACAGATTCAGAAGCATCAGCCAGGTTTTGCAAGTACAACCCCCGCCGTTTCGAGGGCACGGAAGATGCCATCTCAGCAGATGCATGGCTTAAGAATATTGAGGCTATTTTGATAGCAGCTAAGGTGCCGGCGGAAGAACGTGTGGATCAAGTGAAGTTGTTATTTTAGGATCTCGCACGTGATTGGTGGAAATCAGAAGAAGTAGGCATCAGACGTCCTGTTGCTTGGGACGATTTTACTGCAAGGTCCAAGACGAAGTACTATGGAGTTGTGGCACAGTTTGAGCTGCAACAGAAGTTTATCAACCTCAAGCAGGCCGGCAAGACGGTAGATGCTTATGCAGCAGAGTTCTACATATTGAGTAGGTTCGCCCCGGAGATGGTAGCAACAGAGAGCCAGAGGGCTATGAGGTTCCAGCAAGGGTTTTATCTTGAGCTCTTGTAATTGATAGAGGGGCACAATTACCAGACTTTTGATGAAGTATTGACGGCAACCCGAAGGCATGAGATCACCATTCAGAGGATCACAGCAAGGACTGGAGGTCAGAAGAGATCCCACAGTCAGATTAAAGGAGGAGGGGGAACAGCGTCCCGAACAACAGCACCATCCCTTGGCATTCGCATTCACGATGTGGCAATGCGAGGACCAGCACCACCACCAAGCCAAAAGCAACAGATGAAAAACCAGCAACCCCCAGCGGGCTGTACTTATTGTGGGAAGTTAGGGCATACTAGAGATGTGTGTCGGACATTGAACGGACAGTATTTGATATGTGGAAATCTAGATCATCGGGTTACCACATGTCCCATGAATTCGAGGTCAGGAGGACTAGTGTAACAATTTCCTGCTCTGCCAGCACCAGGGGCAGGACAGTATCGAGGACCAGCGGTAGCAGTGAGACCGTTGGCACAGCGCCCGTTCATGACACATGCTCAGATGTTTCGGCAGCAGGGACCGCCGATGCAGCAACACCAACATAGACCACCCCAGCATCATCAAGGCAGGGGCCAACAGCAGCACCAGGCTAGGCCGCAATATGGGAACCAACAAGGAGGTCGAGGGCAGGCATTCACTCTGTCCTTGGAGGAGGCATTAGCATCGGGAGATGTTATGGCGGGTAACATTCTCGTCGTCTTATATCCCGCAGTAGTATTGTTTGATTCAGGAGCATCACACTCATTTATATCTGTACAATTTGCAACACGGCTAGGAATGGAATTCGAGGCATTGCCAGGGAGGTTAAATATACTCACTGGTAATGGGCTCGTAGGAGTTATTAGAGTTATTCTAGCATGTAGCATTGTAGTTTGCGGGCATTCCTTACCCGCCCGGTTGATAGAATTTCCTGTTGGAAATTTTGACGTTATCTTAGACATAGACTGGCTGAAAGACAGTCGTGCGACAATAGATTGTCGTAGAGGGAGTGTATCTTTTGATATTCCAGGCATGAAGCGGTTCACCTTAGTCAGATCAGTGGCAACTCAATAAGAACGTGGAGTAGTGACGGCAATGGAAGAAGTTCAAGTTCCGAAGGTAGTTGAAGAGTTTCTGGACGTATTTCCCGAAGAACTTCCAGGTCTACCACCGGTTAGGGATATTGAGTTCAGCATGGAATTGGTACCTGGAACTAAACCGATACCAGATCGAGTTTACAGAATGGTGGATTCAGAACAGGCCAAGGTATATCAGCACATAGAGGAATTGAAGGAGAAGAAGTTCATCCAAGCTAGCATATCACCATGGGCAGCACCAGTGGTACTTGTGGGGAAGAAGGATGGGTCATCGAGATTATGCATCGATTACAGGAAGCTTAACGCGGCAACAGTAAAGAACAAGTACCCACTATCCAGGATTGATGACTTGTTTGATCAGTTGAGCAGAGCTACAATTTTCTCCAAGATAGATCTTCGTTCAGGGTATCATCAAGTGAGGGTTCAGAAGGAGGATATTCCCAAGACAGCATTCAGGTCGAAGTATGGGCATTATGAATTCTTGGTAATACTGTTTGGTTTGACCAATGCTCCAGCAATATTTATGGATTTGATGAATCGCATCTTTATGCCGTACTTAGATCAAATTATCGTTGTGTTTCTTGACGACATTCTCGTCTACTCTGCTAGTGAAGAGGAGCATATGAGGACCACCTCAGGAAAGTGTTACAGGTTTTGAGAGAGAACCAGTTGTATGCCAAGCTCAGCAAGTGTGAGTTTTGGTCGGACCATATTTCATTTTTGGGGCACATCGTATCAGGAGCTGGAGTAGCAGTGGATCCCAAGAAGGTAGAAGCAGTCACTACTAAAATCTGTCAATTCAGCGACGCGTAAAGACGTCGCTAAAAAGGGAAAATACGTCGCTAATTTCTATTAGCGACGTATTTAGCGACGTTTTCAAGTAGTCGGGATTAACCTAGTCGCTAAACAAGAAAATGTCGCCATACGTCGCTATTGCGACGAGCTTTAGCTACGTGTCCACGTCGCTAATTTAGCGACTGCCAGCGATATAAAACGTCATAATTTACCGACGTAATCTAGCAACGTTGAGCGACTTGACATGCATCGATGCTGACCTGACTTGAGAGCCATATGGCGACGTTCTGCGACTTTTCTACGTCGCTATAGTACCGACGTTTAGTGACGATCAGCGATGATATTCCTCACAGTTAGCGACGTTGATAGCGACATTTTTTTCGTCGCTGAACGTCGGTAATCGTCGCTGAACGTTGCTAATATTAAAAAATAAAAAAATAAAAAATACAGCATTTGCAGCATTCCCTGCAGCATTTACAGCATCCCCCACACCATTTGTTACAGCAACAACGGTGTGTATCACGAACACAGTATCAAACAACACAGATACACACAATCACGAACACGTTTGAAACACAATCTCATCAATCAACACAGATATATGAAAATTTGTAACAACAATGTCAAACATAATGGTCCACAACTTAATTGCCAAGTATGGGAACGAATGGCTCAGAACACAACCTAAAATTCATTCTAGCATACATTAGTGTGAATCATCTATGTTCTGTACACATGGTGTAGTATATGTTCTTATCGTATGTAGTATCTGAAGAATGTAACAGAATCAAGATGAACTCACATAATGTAATACTAAGACGTCATCTACTACTATATATATAAGATATAGTGATAGGTTGTCGTATCATCATTGCCGAGAGATGAGGGTCGGAGGACGGTCAACTTTATCTACGGCTACATAGTTTCTGCCTCGCCAGTCGAATGGCTGCAGGGACCATGTCCTGATCACGATGTCGTACCGTAGATTAATGCAAATGGAGCTGGAGCCAAAATACAGAAACCAAAATATGATATCCACCTGAAGTGTAGAGTCGGGGGAGAAGAACTTTTCTACCCTCTCCCTCTCTCGCGCTATCAACGTCACAACTTTTCCACCTCAAGTTCTGATCAAGCATCTTCCTTCTCCTCTCCTCCACCATGGCTCTGAACCCATCTGCTCCTCCCTACTTTCCTTCTTCTTATTTGGTCAAAGGGTACTGAACAGAAAGTCTAATTATCCTATATTTCAGTAATATCAGTGAGCTAAATCATACTCAACTGTCGAGAATACTTAGGAGAAAACTCATTCACAGGATTAGTATATCCATCCTTCGTGACATAGCTAAAATTTTATAGGGCTCGATAATAATTATTAGTCAATTTATTCATCATTTCAAAACCCTGAAAATGCCCAAAAAAACTTCCAGTATCAGTAAATAGGGCTCGAACCCTAAATTAGAATTCGAATCCAAGCAAAACATCAAATTGACAGTTGATATGCCCAAAAAAATGAGATTTTTCAGTATATAGGTGTCACACTGTGAATCTCGTGTCCACACAGTGGGACACGACGTGTCCAAACCAACAAAATAGGTATCACACGAACTAGAAGCGAGTCCACGCTCTCGTGTCCCCCGCAGCGAGTCTACTGTCAGTCTCGTGTTCCCCGCAGCGAGTCCACGCTCTCGTGGACACGAACTAGAAGTAAGAGAGAGAGAGCTAGAAGACGAGGAGAAACTGGGGAGAAGCTACCAGAGGAAGGAAGAGGAGGAGAAGGAGGAGAAGGAGGAGCTACCTGAGGAAGGAGGAGGAGGAGAAGGAGGAGGCCGGAGGAGGGAGATCGCCGGAGGAGCACCGCGGAGGAGGAGGGAAATCGCCGGAGGAGCGTCGCGGAGGAGGAGCGCGCCCAAAATTGGGGGGAAAAATTATGAAATGATCGAAAAGGAAACCCTCGCTGGCTATATGAAACGTTTAGCGACGTCCGCATAGGACGTCGCTAAACGTCGCTGATATACTATAAATAACGACGAAACTTAAAATGCGTCGCGAAACATCGCTATATCAGCGACGAGTATCGACGAACTTGCGACGCACTACCCCATTTAACAAAATATAGACGCTAGACGTCGCTATTAGTCGCTGTTGGCGACAAACAGCGACGTCTTATATTAACGTCGCTAAAACCCTAAACATTAGCGACGAAATTTCACGGAGTCGCTAAATACGTCACTGATTTGACTTATTTTGGTAGTGAGTAGAGAGTTGGCTAGTACCCAAGACCATAGCAGATGTGCGAAGTTTCTTGGGATTGACATGATATTACAGGAGATTCGTAACAGACTTTGCAAGACTTTCAGCACCCATGACCCGCTTGACACGAAAGGATGTACCATTCGTCTGGTCAGCAGAATGTCAGGCATCATTTGAGAATCTGAAGCAGAAGTTGATATCAGCGCCTATTCTTACATTGCTAGTTGGACCCGGAGGTTTCACTGTATATTGTGATGCGTCAGGTAAAGGACTTGGATGTGTCCTTATGCAACATGAGAAGGTGATAGCATATGCATCTAGGCAACTTCGAGACCACGAGAAGAATTACCCAAATCATGACTTGGAGTTGGTGGCAGTAGTATTTGCTTTGAAGCTATGGAGGCATTACTTATATGGTGATCGAGTGGACATGTACACAGACCACAAAAGTCTGAAGTACATCTTTACTCAGAAGGAGCTGAACATGAGACAGAGAAGATGGTTGGAGTTGATCAAGGATTACGACATAGAGCTTCAGTATCATCCATGCAAGGCTAATGTGGTAGCAGACGCTCTCAGCAGGAGAGGCGGCGCATTTATGTTGACAACACAGAGGCATATCTTAGAAGACCTTCAGGAGATGGGCATCAAAGTTATACTTCCTAGTGATGTAGGAGTTCTAACAAGTCTACAAGTTCAATTCGACTTGGTAGACAGGATTAAGGCAGCTCAGGCACAGGACCCAAGAATTCAGAAGCTTAGAGCAGAATGTGAGTCTGGACTCAGAAAGCAGATACAAATTTATGAAGATGGTACACTTAGGTTTGGGTCACGTCTATATGTTCCCAGTGGAGATATCAGACATGAGGTTGTGACAGAAGCTCACAGTTCTCAGTATTCTGTACATCCTGGAGGGACCAAGATGTACCAAGATATCAAGCAGCACTTCTGGTGGAACGGAATGAAGAGGAAGATAGCTAGATTTGTTTTCCGTTGCTTGGTATGTCAGCAAGTGAAGGCAGAACAGCAGAGGCCAGCTGGGTTATTGCAACCGCTTCCTGTTCCGAAATGAAAATGGGAACATAATACAATGGACTTTGTGACCGGTTTACCGAGATCACCAAGTGGTAAAGATGCTTTTTGGGTGATAGTAGATCGGCTTACAAAGGTGGCACACTTTCTTCCTTTCAGAGTAGGACAATCTACAGAAAAGTTGGCAGAGTTGTATATGCAACAGATAGTCAGGCATCATGGAGTCCCTGTCAGTATTGTGTCAGACAGAGATACCCGTTTTATATCACATTTTTGGAAGAGCTTACATCATAGCCTGGGTACCAAGTTAAGATTTAGCACGGCTTACCATCCACAGACGGACGGGCAATCACAAAGAATAATTCAGACTTTAGAGGATATGTTGCGAGCTTACACTCTAGATTTTGGAGGATCTCGGGAGAGCCACCTGCACTTAGTCGAATTCTCATACAATAACAGTTATGAAGCCAGTATCCAGATGGCGCCATTTGAAGCATTATATGGTAAGAAGTGTAGGTCGCCACTGGCATGGGATGATATCGAGGAGAAGAAGATGTTAGGTCCGGAAATAATTGTCCAGACAGTTGAAGTGGTCAAGGGAATTAGAGAACGACTTCGAGTTGCGCAAGATCGGCATCGTCATTGGGCGAACCAGCATCGTAGGCCGCTAGAGTTTTCTGTTGGGGACCACGTGTTCTTACGGATCTCATCTACCCGTGGGGTCATTAGATTTGGCGTTCGCGGGAAGTTGAGTCCGCGGTACGTGGACCCGTTTGTTATCCTTGATAGGATAGACGATGTTGCTTATCGTTTATCCCTTCCCCTTTCGTTACGAGAGGTGCATGACGTATTTCATGTATCTCAGTTATGAAGGTATGTATCGGACCCAAACCATATCTTTGATCATTCTGAGCTGGTTGTTGATACCAACCTGTCTTACGAGGAACAGCCTGTGTCCATTTTGGACCAAAGAGAGAAGATACTCAAGAACCGAACAATTAGCCTTATCTGGGTTGCTTGGGGTCATCACTCTTTAGGGGAGTCAACGTGGGAACGTGAGGACAATATCCGATCACGGTATCCGCACCTGTTTGACTCACAAGGTATATCTCTTTCTGTATACCTTGATTGTCTTAACTCCTCATGCTTGTCACCTTATGAGTAGAATTGCTTGGTGTCGTCGATAGTTAAACATAGATATGTTACTTGCTATTGGCATTGTAGAATGATTGTTTACTCAAATTGCTTATACTTAGATTAGCTTAGCTCCGATGTTCTATCATGCTTGGATTTGAAATTCTGAGGACGAAATTTTTCTAAGGAGGGTAGAGATGTCACTTTCTGTTTCCGGAATACGTATTCTAAATACATGTACTGCTGGAACGTATTTATTTAATATTTATTATGTATTATTCTGTATTTAAATCCCTTTAATTTTATGTTAATTAATTTTCTGCAATTTTATTTCTGTATTTTACTTTCTGCTTTTATACTCTGCTTTAACTTTGCTTTGGGTTCGGCTTGGATTGGTTTAATTATGTTGGTTCATTATGAACCGAAACAAACCCCCCACCTACTACCACTCCTTCATTTAAAGCCCATCTCCTTTCTCTCTCTTTATTACTTCTTCTCATTTCTCTTCTTCTTCCTCATAACTCCCCCACCAACCTAGGAGGGCTAGGCAAGTGCCAACTTGCTTCTTGATAGATTTTCATTTTTGTTGTTCCATTGTGTTCCTCTCAAGATTCTTAGACACTTTAGTACTTAGCATTTTCTATTCTCATGGCTCATTTCGTGTAGATCTAAGTTTAATACATTTTCAGAATTTTTAGGTTTTGATCTAGTAACTTTGTTATTTTTCAAGTTTTGATGGTTCCATGTTGTAGAAAAATTTGATTCTACCCAATTTTGACTATTGGAAGTCCTGATTTCGACTTATTTTGAGTGATTTATGGTCTTTTTGGTTCATGAGTTTTCATGGCCATTAGAGGCTGATTGGAGAAGATGAGCAGTACATGATATTTCTGGCGCATGCTGTTTGCTGGCAAAAAGCTGTTGCCATGCTGTTTGCTGGCGCATGCTGTTTGCTGGCACATGCTGTTTGCTGGCAAAAAGCTGTTGCCATGCTGTTTGTTGGCGCATGCTATTTGCTGGCGCATGCTGTCCTGGCGCATGCGGTTTTTTGTGGCACATGCTGTTTGCTGGAAAAATACTGTTGCCATGCTGTTTGCTGGCACATGCTATTTTTTGGCACATGCTGTCATGACGCATGCTGTTTTCTGGCGCACGCTGTTTCTGGCGCATGCTGTTTCTGGCGCATGCTGTTTTCTAGCGCATGCTGTTTCTGGCGTATGCTATTTCTGGCACATGCTGTTTCTGGTGCATGCTATTTTCTGGCACATGCTATTTCCTGGCGCATGCTATTTTCTGGCGCATGCTGTTTCCTGGCACAAGCTGTTTCTTGGCGCATGCTGTTTTTTGGCACATGCTATTTTTCGTGGCCGCATGACACTTCCTGGACGCATAAGATCCTGACCACATATGCATTCTCAGCCGCATGAACTTCTATAATTCCCCGGCCGCATGAACTCTAACCCATGATGCCTTTTGACAGATTATTGTCCCGAATTAACATTGATTGATATTGATTATGACCATGACTAATAATTGATCATGCATTCCTAGTTGGAACTAAGAGACTGGCTAGTCGTCTTATTGAATTGAATGAATGAGACACGTTCATATTAATTATGAACTATTGTAATCGATTGGCCGATCCCGAATATTGGCATACAGGCATATGCAGGCTTCAATTTATTTATTTCTCTACAAAAGCAGCATGTGTACTTTATGGTCAAGGCATAATTATTTCGTGGCTAGTTTTGATTGTTGCATTACGCTATGTAAGACCTACAACCTAACCGCACGGGTAACGTTGTAGAGATGTGCATATCGTACCCCGTACGAAAGTACTCATTCTGAATAACCATGATCCACGATATGGGATTTCACTCAACATAGAGGCTATTAAGTTAAATAAAATGATGATTGCATGAAGAGAACGGATTATCGAGTTCTTACATGGCAGCCCTCTTTGGGACTATTAAGTGCCCGACAGGCCGGCTGGTTCCCACAGATACTGCAAACCTGCCATACGGGCAGGGAGTGGTATCTGCTTATATTATTTATTATACATTATATATTAACGATAGGCGTCCCGCTGGGACTCGTCTAAATACATGATTGGCGCAATTGATTGATTGGGTAAACTAGCCTTGCTTGCACATAGTAAGAACTGAGGAATCCTTTATTGCATAGTTCCAAGATAACTTAGAATCCACAATAGCAAGCCGTAGTAGTTACATGACCATTTAAATTGATTTGGTTGTGTACTGTACCTACTCTGTTGACTAACTGAGATGATCAGAGTGTCGAGACATGACGGACCAACTTCTGTCCTTGTTTGGTTGGGAGGTTGGTTCGAAGTGCCGTGACGTTGTGTGAATCCCAATAGCAAGCAGAGATCTACTATTATATTCTCTTATTTACTGGCTTAATTTCTCATATCGTGCTTCCTTGCGGTACTTGCTATTAGAGGTCTAACCTCTCTGGTTTTGCATGGCCAGATCTAGAGCCGGTTCCCGAGGACTCAGCTTACTTCCACCTCCAAGATGGTCAATACTAAAGGAATGATCGCAGGAGGACTCGAGTGGGTTCCTTACTTCTCCTCTCATTTTGTACTTACTTTATATTTTGCCGTTTGGCACCGACATGTTAGTCGGATTGTCTTGTACTTACTTTTACATAATTGTAATAAAGTCAGACTGCAGCTGATAACAATTATGTTTACCTTGCTTCGTCATCTGGCTATGTTTTGTAAAGCCATATATCAAGAACATTTTGACTGAGCGTTTGGGATGCCTTACTGCTTTATCTTACATGTTCTCTATTTCTGTTTCGTGTTTGAATGATTGAGACAATAGATGTGAAGTGACAATAGTATGACTTTTATGTAGTATGCACCCCCTCGTCTTATTAGACAGCATTGATCGTATTATACGGTATTCTTCTATCCGTAATAAGTAGCTGGCTGAGTCATTCTCCCGCTCTCCAGTATTCTGGTTCTGGGGCGTGACAACGAGATTTCTCGTTGTGCGTGTGACGCTCAATCGAGCGATATACGCGCTCTTGACACGCCAAATCGGTTTTCCGATACGCATTCTCTGGACACGACACGGACATGGTTTCGACTCCGTGAGTGCCCGAGCACGTCACGTATTTTGAGACTAACATGGTTGCCGAGTTTCATGATTTATTGTTGAGTATTTTGTGATTTGGGTCGTTTTGTCGAAATTGGGATTTTTTGGTTAAATATTTTGAATAGAAATGTGATATTTTGATTCTTCGACTTTTAATCGATATTTTCTGACCTGTTAACTTATATATGATATTTTGGACTTGCGGGAAGTGATCCGCGGGATGATTACTTATTTGTTTGCCTTTTTCAAGTATATTTGGGTTTTTCCTATATGTATACATATATATATATATATATATATATATATATATATATATATATATATATATATATATATATATATATATATATATATGCATGAGTAGTATATATGTATTTCAATGTATATAGTTTTGAGAGTGAGTTCTGATTTTCCAGGTTTAAGTCTTTTTCGGATTTGTGTAATCGATTTATTGCTTACACAAGTATATATATATATATATATATATATATATATATATATATATATATATATATATATATATATATATATATATATATATAACTTTATATATATATATATATATATATATTTTATATATATATATATATATATATAACTTTATATATATATATATATATATATATATATATATATATATATATATATATATATATATATATATATATATATATATATATATAACTTTATATATATAATTATATAAAGTTATATAAAAATATATATATATATATATATATATATATATATATATATATATATATATATATATATATATATATATATATATATATATATATTTTTTTTTTTTTTATATATATATATATATATATAACTTTATATATATATATATATATATATATATATATATATATATATATATATATATATATATATATATATATATATATATATAATATATATATATATATATAACTTTATATATATATAACTTTATATATATATATATATATATATATATATATATATTATATATATATATATATATATATATATATATATATATATATATATATATATATATATATATATATATATATATATATATATGTGTGTGTGTGTGTGTGTGTGTGTGTGTGTGTGTGTGTGTAATGTAGTTTTGAGTGTGAAATGAGTTGGGGACTTATTAATTCCAGATTTCTGGAGTTTAACAGCAGTCCGTACTGTCACGACCCGCTACCCAAATTGTTGGGCCGGGCCGAGTCATGTCCAGCCTACGCTTGAGATAAGCACAGTAAGCTGTTCTAGAGATAACAAGATAAGACTAAATGTACTAACAGTTCTATAAGTAAAGAAGAGTCATAAATGCTCCAAACACAAAAGTCATCTCATATAATAATAAGTCCAAGTACAAGTCCGAAAAGTAAAACTGGATACAGGTCCAGTTATAAAATACATAGTCTAATACATGACTACACTAAATATCCCGAGCAACTACACAAACTAGATGAGGTTCCCTGCAGGTACATCCTCGTAAGACAAAGCCTGGTCCTCGGCAGTAACTCCATAATATGGGTCACAGAGCAACTCCTCCTCAGTAAGAATACCTGTAGGGTGTGAAAATTATGACACGCTGACATAAGACTCAGTCAAAGCCATACGCTCAAAGCCATATGCTCAGTCCAAGCCATACGCTCAAGGCTATACGCTCAGTCAAGGCTATACGCTCATCTAAAGGCCATACGCTCAGTGAATATTTTATTATTTTCTGAGATGACAGCACAGCATGTATTTAATAAAGGATGAATCTGACACTTCGTCTTTCGTGCAAAGACAGCTGTCCAATGAAGGCTAGCCGTCGTATAGGTTTTCGAAGAGTCAATTTTGTCTTTTACGAGGACAGCTCAGCATCTCTCATAAATGTAAAAGCCATCATTACTGTCAGTTTTGACAGTCTATCAGCCATCATATCCGCAGTCACGACGTTCGAGAAGATTTTGTCAGTTATTGGAAGATATGGCGTATCAAAGAAGATTGATGATGGCCACGTGTCTACTTATTCAAACATGCCACGTGTCTACTTATTTCAATATACGACTCCTTCCAAATTAAGTGAGCGTATGGATCTCATACGACTCCTTCCCAACTAAGTGAGCGTGTGGACCCCATACGACTCCTTCTCAATTAATTGAGCGTATGGACCCCATACGACTCCTTCTCAATTAATTGAGCGTATGGATCTCATACGACTCCTTCCAACTAAGTGAGCGTATGGATCTCATACGACTCCTTCCCAATTAAGTGAGCGTATGGATTCCATACGACTCCTTTTCAAGTGAGCGTATAGTTTCCATACGACTCCCTGTCAATAATGTGAGCGTATCAGCTTTACATGGTTCTACGTGTCCAAGTAAGCGTATGCAAGACATGTGCCTTCAAAAGCTAGCGTATGACTCTTCTTCTAAGGCAACGTATCACAGCAGTTGTGTCCAGAATGATTTTCAACGTGCAGTTAACACACGTTCTCACGTGTCCTGCACTCAGTTATCCACTTCTTCAGAAGTTATGCAACGTGGCATTCATGCCATCAATCTCTCCGGAGTATGCTCCACTACTTTCAACCGCACGCTAATGTGTCTTCATCAGAATTCGCCACGCGTCCCTGCAGTTATGTACACGTCAAGTAACTACCTGAGCGTATGCTTAAGGACAGTTATCCAGAACTCTATAAAAGAGAGTTTCTTCATCTTCATCAGACACTAGAGTCAATTTCAGAAAGAACAGATAGATTGCCCAGTTGCTGTCCAAGTTCTTCGAAGTTCGAGTTTTCTTCATCGCATCGTCCAAGGGATAAAGTAATCGTCTTCTAGATTAGATTCCTACAGTTGTAATTTTCTCAGATACAAAATAAATAAAGTGAATTTATTTATGGAAAATAAATTGGCGACTCTGCTGGGGAAAGCTGTCTCCTCCAACGAGATAGCAACAACTCAATGCGATACTTCGTCAATCGGCTCGACGAAGAAGACGATGGTCGTACAATTCGACCAATCTGCTTATGAAGAAATGCTCAAGGCGAAGGAGGGCCGCACTGCTTCCTCCGCTCTTCCTGCTGCCAAGAAGAAGGGACGCTCTGTCTATGTCCCTAAGTCTTCTTCAAAAGACCGAGACGTTTCTGTCACTTCTCACGCTGACAAGAACACGTCTTCAACTTCGACTAAGCACACTTCAGCTTCTCTGAACACAGCAACAGTGGCTTCTCCTAGTCACGCTGACAAAGTTGGTTCTTTAACCAAGTCAGCGTGTACAAGGAAAACCATCTCTGGACATGTCAAAATCCCTTCTCCCTCTACCCTTACGACAGCAGTCGGCTCTTTAGCCATTGATGACTCTGAGCGTATGGCATTTAAAGGGCAGCGTACGGCAAAGACAGCGTACAAAAGCCAACATCAGGAAGCGTACGCTAAGCCAAAGCCAGCGTATGCTAATAAAAAGGCAGCATATGACCAGAAGTCCAAACTGAAGTCAGCGTATGCTAACAGATACAGTCCTTTGACTGTTTCTCAGAATCAGGCTGGGGGTTCTCTTCCACAGAACATACAAATGATTCCCTCTCAACTTGCACATCTTGTGCCAACCAAGGAGAAAGACTCTTTAGTCAACTCCTCTACTCCTAAGGTCTTTACCTCTGGAGTTAATTTGACTAGTACTCTTACCAGATCAAACAAAGGAAAATGCCTTTTGGCTAATTCCTTTAAAGATGGATTATTACCGACTCCCAGTCGGAATAATACTCATCTTCCTTCTCTCCAAATTTCTCGATCTGAGAAAGGCAAATTACAAGTATCCAAGACTGATACCAAAGTCAGATCTCCTACGGATCTTCGTAACAAGCTTAATCAGAATCGTCTCGATTCCACTGAGACAAGTATATTAGACCATGATGCAGAATATGCCAAAAATTATGTGGCTCAAATTAATCAGTCTTTATACACTCAAGAACCGAGAAGACAGAAGAACAAAAGACAAGTTTCTACACAGAAACTATCTTCAAGTAGTTCCCAATCTGTTCCTACAGATCTCCGGGAGTATTTGCAAAATAAACGGAGAATTGACACTCCATCAGGCTATGATATTGCTCATATTTGCCATGAAAAGCATGGTTGTAACTTCCAACCTCGAGTTGTAATTCAATGTTGTTGTTCACCAAAAAGACAATCTGTTTTCGAACGGATTCAGTATGAACCAATGTTGGATGAAGATGAACCTCTTTATGCTTCTGTCAATATGACCTCCAGAAATATTGGGGGTAGCATACGGTCTGATGCTATATCAGACTCTGAAGATGGTGTTTATCTCGGCACCCGATCCAGGACCGGAGCCTTGGCCAGAGTCTCTTCTTCTCATCCAAGTGGTAATCCGGAGATCACAGAGGACTTCCTTGGAGAATCTAACTTTCCAGTATTGACTCCCGTAAATAGCCCCGGGAAAGATACCGACTCACACAGTGATGATTCAGAACAGACTGTTTCATCATCTATTCCTCGAATGATTACTACTTACATGGCAGAGGGCAATCATGAACCTTCAACTAGCACCGAAGCTCATGAACAAAGGATTTCTTCCTTAGAACAACAGTTGCGAGCTATGGCAGATACATTGAATGCTATGCATACTCTTATGCAAGCTCAGCATCAAACTCAGCAAGTCCAACATACAGCCCCTCCAGTTGTATTAAATACTCCTGTTGTTCCAAACCCGGAACCTTCTACTATTCCGAGGGTACAATCTAATGTTTCTGTACAACCCACTCCAAGTCAGTCTGGAGCTGGGGGTGGTACATATGCTGCAGTCCCTCCTCCCAATTATACTCAACAAATTACAACTCCCCAATCTTCTGAAATTGTTACTGAAGAGTTAAGGAATCTCCGAACTCAATTCGAGGCATTTAAACAGAAGGATGGTTTGCAAAGGTTAGGTATCAAGCAACCTTACCCAATAGAATGGAAGCAGGTATTGTATCCACCAAAATACAAACCTCCAACCATCTCTTTCTTTGATGGGACAACCTCCCCAAGTCAGTTCATTAATCACTTTGAAGTAATGACTGATCAACTGCAACCAAGTGACGCCCTCCTTACTCGGGTGTTTGTTGGGTGTCTCAAAGGAACGGCTTATGAATGGTATAGAAGTCTCCCTGATGGGTGCATTACTTCATTTGCCGGTTTTAAACAAATGTTTCTTGAACGGTTCTATGAAGGGCTTAATGACATGACCATGTCAGCCCTCATAAGAATTAAACAGAAAAATAATGAAACCACCGAGGACTTCATTGAAAGATTCAGAAGAGAAGCCCTCAAAATGCCTCTCGGAACTCCCGATGCTGTTACTATCGACACTTGCAAGTCGAATCTCTTACCAATTATCAGCATGTGGACAGGGTCCACACAGTTCCAAGATTGGCCTTCTTTCATTGTCAGTGCCAAGGCTGCTGAAGTCAGTACCGAGACCTTCAAGGGTCTGGGGGTACAAATGGCTCCCAAGGAATCAAATCAGAGTGCTAGCAATAGTACTCGACCCAACAATCGTAAAGGGAAAGAAGCTCTTGAAGTCAATCTCCAAAGCAGTAGTCAAGAGGTAAAGACTACTCAAGCTACCCCAGCTCCAACAAATCAACAACAGAGACCTCCTCGACCGAAGGAAGAATAATCTTTCGACGATGACGATGTTCAGGGTATCTTTGAATGCTTGCTCAAAGGTAATAAGATTCAATTGCCAGAAATTAAAAGCCTGATGAAGCCAATAAGACAGATCATCCAAAATATTGTCCATATCATAGAATGCTGGGTCATACAATCCGGTCTTGCTATGTATTAAAAGGGAAGATTCAAGAGATGATTAAATCAGGAGCTGTGACACTAACACCCAAAGACAAGACAGTCACAGCAAATGTAATTTCAATGCAGTTCGGTGACTTCCCTCCCTTAATGGTAGAAAGTGGGATTGTTCCTATCCCTAAAGCAACTCTTGAAGTTGTAAACATCCCACCAGCGCAGAATGACGGACTTGTTCCTATCACAACTAAGAAGGGAGAGATCATGTGGATTCATCCGGATTTAATGACGGAGTTTGAGACATCTTCCTCTTCTTCTCGGAAGACTCCACCATCTAAAAAGAAGCTCGGGAAGACTAAGTCATGCAATGTGACTTCTAGTTTCACACCCGATTTTTATCTAACCTCTACTTTCATCTTGGCAGGAAATTCACTCCCTACGGAGATAAAATCTGTACCTCAATTTGAAGATAGGTACAAGCCTGCTTTTCATCTATACAGTTCACAATCTCGTGAATTGATGGCGAAGATGGGTTATGATCTAGCCACTGCTCCTGGTTTGAACTCAGGCAAGGGACTCCGAGCACCTTTAGCCATCACTATGAGGTATAATCAATCTCGTGTTGGCCTTGGTTTCTGGAATGAAGCTCTCATCAAACATAAAAGAACCAAGAGCAAGATAAAGAATTACAACATGGTTTCCATAGACCCTGAACCAGAATCTGAAGTTGAAGTCCATGCTGGAACTCGGTCAGGAAAATATATCTGAAAGATTATGCTAAAATTCCTGAAGAAACTTCTGATGTCCCTCCGGTTACAGCTCCAACACCAATCTCTACTGAAGAGCCTTCAAATGTTCCTGTTGAGACAGTTCCTTCTAAACCAACAGCAGTTGACAAAGGCAAACAACAAGTCCGCTTCGACAAACCATTGAAGAAGTCATCTCCTACAGGACTTGAAAAGTCTTATAATTTTGATATATTGGCTCAACTAGCCAATACCCCAGCTAAATTATCAATCTTCGATCTCTTACGCCTCTCTAAAGAGACTCAAAAAACTCTAAGTGAAGCACTGCTGCAAGCAGAAACCTGCCTAACTCTTCTCAAGAAGTTGGAAACAGAACCTGTTTCTCATTGCCATAATGTATTGGAATTTATTCCAAACATTACCTTTACGCAGGACGATATGCTGCTAGAGGATAATTGACATGACCGTCCTTTGTATCATACAGGATATATTGATTCTATAAAGGTTGATCGTCTCCTGATTGATCCAGGATCTGCTCTCAGTATTATGCCAAAAGCTATGCTAGATGCACTGAAGATACCTGTGCATAGTCTTTCCAGTACTATCACTACCATCTTGGGATTCAATCAAGGAAAAAGCGAGCCTTTGGGCAAGATTCGCCTCAAATTTCAAATAGGCGATCTTCGCACTAAAGTTACTTTTTACATCATCGACAATCATGGTTGCTCATACAATGCTCTATTGGGGAGACCATTTTTGTATGAACATAATGTCGTTCCTTCGACTCTTCATCAGTGCTTCAAATATGTTGATGATAATGGAGAAGTTCAAAAGGAGGTTGCAGATCTCTATCCATTCAAAGGAGTTGAAGCTTACTTCAATGACGCTCGCATGTACAAAGATGAATACTCAAAAGTCTTACAATCTATGGATAATGATGATGAGATAGCAAAAGTTGGCACTTTTGTTATTCCTGTAAAAGGGCGTATCACTCCTCCGCAGTCTGTTAAATCATCTGAAGAAGGCTCACTGATAATTCCTGTCAGTGGACGTACTACTATATTGTCTTCCCAAGCTCCACAAGGCTCACTGATAATTCCTGTCAGTGGACGTATCACTCCCCCTCCACCTTCTCAGGCTAGACCAGATACTCTAGTCATTCCAGTCAGTGGACGTACTATTTATCCACGATCTTTTTCAAGGGAGCTCACCTCTTCTGAGCCTTTTGTTATCAATCTTAATCGAAACAAACTTCTGATCGCTCTTCCTCTCCCCCTTTTGTCATTAATTTGACTAAGTCTGATAAGGCTCAGCCTTCTGTTGTAAATACAGTATCTAATATTAATGAAGCATCTCCTTTGCAGTATATTGATGTCTGTAATCATGTACAAAGTTATTTACAATTGCTAGATAGCTTAGAGTCACTAACTATAGGGGTTGTTCAAACTCTTCATACAGACGTATCATTGGAATCCATACAAAAATCATACTTCGTGGTCCCTGCTAGAAAGAAGGGAGAAAATCCAATCTTCTTTTATAAAGGACCCCAGAATCCTCCTAACTTGGAAGAAGATGACATAAACGATGACACTGGAAGGTTACAACTACGTCGCTACAGTCAGCAATCCAAAAATATTATCAAGAATATGGGTTATGACTTTAGAACCAGTCTCAATAATGGAAAAGGAAGAAGAATACCTGTTCGAATTCCTCCATTAAAATACGGAAGGACAAAATGTGGTTTAGGTTACATTGCTCCTACTTCTTTTATCAACATCGTCCATGAAGATTCAAAATCCGATGAAGACGAACGATCTGAGTCTTCTGATTCCCTCTCTTGGGATTCTGACACGAGTATTGGCGATCTCCATCGCTCTATTTTATCCATCAATATGGTCTCCGTTGATGGCCTGCAAGAAAATGATGAAGATGGGGATGATTTTGAAATATCACCCGAATCGGAACAATGGGATCAAAGATTAGATAATCAATAGGAATTCAGGTTCGAGCAGAGGGAACCTCCTGCTGAAGATAAACTGATCCAAATTGATGTTGGTGAAGAAGGGTCTCCTAAACCAATATTCATCAGTGAAAGTCTTTCAGAAACAGATAAACAAGACATGATTAAACTTATTCGTGATTATATCGATGTCTTTGCCTGGAGTTATGAGGATATGCCAGGACTAGATCCAAAGATTGCAATGCACAAACTCAATATCATGCCAAATGCTAAACCGGTCAAACAACAACAGCGATAATTTCGTCTGGACATCATGGATGCAATTGAAGCTGAAGTCAACAAGCTTATGGCTTCTGGATTTATTCGAGAGGAACAACATCCTGAATGGGTGGCTAACATCGTTCCTGTCCTTAAAAAGACTGGCAAGATCCGAGTCTGTATAGACTTTTGCGATCTCAATGCGGCTTGTCCTAAAGACGAGTTTCCTCTTCCAATTACTGATGTCATGATCGATAATACATGTGGTTTCGAACGAATGTCATTCATGGATGGGTATTCGGGATACAACCAGATCAAAATGTTTTCAGATGATGAAAAACACACTTCCTTCAGAACGCCAATCGGTACATACTGTTATACAGTGATGCCGTTTGGTCTCAAGAATGCAGGAGCAACATATCAGCGAGCAATGAGCACTATATTCCGCGAACATCTCCGAAAAAATAGTCGAATGCTATGTTGATGATATTGCAGTCAAAAGTCGACGAAAGGAGGATCATATCCAAGATTTGAAGACTATCTTTGATTTAATGCGTCAGCATCAACTTAAAATGAACCCTACTAAGTCCTTCCTGGGCGTCTCTAGTGGTAAATTTCTCGGCTTCGTCATTACCGCTAAAGGTATACACGTGGATCCCGAGAAGATCAAAGCCATTCAAGAGATGCGTCCTCCACGTACCTTAAAGAGCTACGAGAATTTCAAGGAAGAATTGCTTATATCAGGAGATTCATTTCCAACTTATCAGGACGCTGCAGACCATTCAACAAACTTATGAAGAAAGGTGTATCTTTCGTCTGGAACGAAGAATGTCAAAAAGCATTTGACAATATTAAACAGTATCTCATGAACCCTCCAGTTTTGGTACCTTCCGTCTCGGGAATACCATTCCTTCTATATATTCGAGCCATGGATCATTCTCTTGGTGCATTACTTGCCCAGAAAAATAAAGATGGCCATGAACAGGCTATTTATTATCTCAGTCGCACAATGACAGGTGCTGAACCGCATTATTCTCCAATCGAGAAAGAATGCTTAGCATTAATGTTTGCTGTTCAGAAAACGCGACATTATATTATCGGTCAAATGATTCACGTCATTTCCAGAGTGAATCCCATCAGGATTATGATGAAGAAACCTGATATTCTCAACTCCAGACTAGCTAATTGGGGAATCTTGTTAGCTCAATACGATATGCATTATATTCCTCAGAAGTCAGTTAAAGGACAGGCTCTTGCTGATTTTCTGGCTGCTCATGCGATTCCAGAAGATTCTAAATTATATGATGAGATCCCAGATGAAGTCTTGGATTCAAATCTGATTTCTGAAGAAATTCCCACCTGGCGTCTATTCTTTGATGGAGCATCTAGAATAGGTCCTAACGGCGATATTGTCGCTGGAGTTGGGATTGTTCTTGTATCCCCAGAAGGTCTAACTATTCAGAGGGCTTATTCTCTGGATCAATCATGTTCAAACAATATAGCCGAATACAATGCATTGCTCATCGGCCTTCAACTTGCTAAACATCTAGATATTCAATATTTGGAAGTTATGGAGACTCCAAGCTTATCATCAATCAGATCAGAGGAACGTATGAAGTTCGTCATCAGGATTTGATACCTTATCATCGAGCAGCATTCTCTATAGCCTCATCTTTTGAAGGTTTCTTTATTGAACATGTTCGACGAGCCTATAATGCAGAAGCTGATGCTTTAGCTAATCTTGCTGCTGTATTAGCTATACCAATCAGACATCAGCAAGTAATAGTGGTTTATAACCGAGAACTATTCTGTGTTGAGAATAATTTGGCTTTGGCTTTTCCCTATAAACCAGACAAAAATTCTTTCAACCTTGATGCTGGATTAAAGTTTGACAAAATGTCCTCGTCTTCTTCTGATTCTACTATGGAATATGTCTTTTCTAATGAAACAGAAGCCATAACTGAAGACTGGAGACGCCCGTTTCTAGACTTTGTTTTGTATGATATACTTCCTGATAATCCGAGTGAAGCAGCATCTATCCGGCATCGATCTCTCAGATTCTATTATAATCATACGACGAAGACATTATATTGTCGGTCTTACGACGGTCTTCTCCTCCGATGCATTTCTGGTAAAGAAGCACAACAGATAATCCGTGAAGCACATGATGGTGTTTGCGGAGCTCATCAACCAGGTCCTAAACTTCAAGATCGTATCCGACGTAAGTTATTATTGGCCCACGATGGTGGCTGACGCTATTCAATATGCTCGGAAATGTAAAGCCTGTCAAATTCATACAGACTTTATCCATCAACCGTCAGAGTTCTTACACCCAATAGCGGCATCATGGCCCTTTGAAGCTTGGGGCATGGATGTCATTGGTCCCATCAACCCACCATCATCAAGAGGACATCGGTTTATTCTAGCAATAACTGATTACTTTTCCAAATGGACTGAAGCAATCCCGTTATCTGAAGTCAAAACTTCTAGTGTTATCAACTTCGTCAAACATCATGTTATCTATCGATTTGGTGTTCCTCGGCGTATTATCCATGATAACGGACCGCAGTTCGTCAGTCAGAAATTTACTCGATTCTGCGACGATCATCGAATTAATAATTTAGCTTATACAGCATATAATCCAGCAGCTAATGGATTGGCAGAAGCTTTCAATAAAACAATCATCAAACTCTTGAAAAAGTTTGTTTCTTCCAACAAACGCAACTGGAGCGAGAAGCTTGGTGAATGTTTATGGGCCTACCGCACTACAATTCGCAATGCGATCGGATGTACGCCTTTCTCTTTAGTATATGGGTGTGAAGCTGTTCTCCCCCTTGAGATCCAGATTCCTTCTCTGAGAATTGCAATCTCCAATGAACTTACAACAGAAAACAATGATCGTCTTCGACTTCAAGAATTGGAAGCTCTAGATGAAAACGATTGTATGCTCAACAAAATATCGAACTGTATCAGGCCCGAATCTCAAAGGCTTTTAACCGAAAAGTCAAAGTCAGAGCATATCAGAAAGGAGAACTGGTCCTTACTGTCAGACGTCCTATGATCATGACACATATGAGCAAAGGCAAATTTGACGCAAAATGGGAAGGCCCATTCGTAGTAAACAAAGTCTTCTCTAACGGAGCATACCAGCTTGCCTCTATGGATGGGAAAGTCATGATGATGCCTATCAATGGCAAATTCTTAAAGAAATATTATGTATAATTTCATCATTCCCCAGCAAATATAAAATTCTTCTCTACAAAAGTTATTTCGATATCGTTATCCCAGAGGAAACTGATATTCCACCATGTATCATCTTCCCAGAGAATTTGATTTTGTTTATTAGATCCCAGTGGTTTTAATAAAGATCTTGAATAGAAAATCATGTCCATATTACCTCTGAATTTTCTATCTCAGTATGTATCATATTATTCTATGAAAAATATCTCGTCTTTTGATTTCCGAATCCAAGATCATGGAAAATAGATCTAAAGATATTTATATCTGAATTCTGTTTTCTCTAATCAGTATTAAACTAAAAATCTTGGTTTAATATCATGATAGAGTTGCAAAGTTTATTTGTATATTCTATTCTATTGAAATATGTCATGTATTATTTACCTCTGAACATGTTTTCTACAAAAATATCATCCACGAATTGAAATCAAGCCAAGATATTCATTTCAATCAAAATCAGAACAATGATTACAAATGGGTATCAAAACTTCAAACATGATAAATTAAAAGAATATTTAGAGGATTAATGATTTCCTGAATACGAACGATTACATTATTCATTTTCTTCATGAGCTTTCTTGATTCGCTCGGTTTCAGCTCCAATCATCCGTTGGTCATATTCTATAATAATAGAGCTACGGCGATTGGTCTCCTCAATCTGATTAGTTGCATCAATTCTCGCTCCTGTGTAAAACTTGACAGCGTTCACTGCAGATTTACGATCAGTAGCATCTTTGATGTTCTGTTTCCACAGAGGCAATTTGCTCCTGAATACGAGCTAGCTCTTCCTCAGCTTTCTAAGTTCTTCAGCTTTTGACGCTTCATCTTGCTCTAGGCGTTCCATATTCTGACGAGTACTTATATTTATTCGTCTTTCGCTATTAGCTCTTTGGAAGACTGAGCAAGGAATTCTGTCAGTGCAATGTGTGAGCTTGAGCTCATTCTCCAATTGAGCAATCTCCAGCCGAGTCAGAGTTAATATCTCCTTTTAAATCCCAATATTTTGGATGTGGCTTCTAAATTATTCAAGAGATGTTCAAAGAAGACACATTGAGCCTCATAACCAGATTGTCTCAAGGCTGAACGTGGGAAACTAGTCGCTCTCGAAGACTCGAAAGGGCATAGTCTCATCTTTCATGAGTGCTCGAATATGTATCCAGATATGTATAAATAATATCTGAATACATCTCCATGACTTTTGCTATCCCTGTTCAAAACTGGGGTCGCTGCAATAGTAGGGGAAGGAGCAGGAGGAGCCTCTATTCTTGGAGCGGAAGTTAGTGCTTTTGGAGAACTCGGCAGATGGGAACTCCCTCACCCACTTAGTTTGAATAAGTGGGGCTTGAGTAGAACTTATAGCCGGTGCAGTTCCTACAGCTGTTGGAATTAGAGAAACATGATCAGAAATTTAAAGACAATAAACCAAGACAAGACAAAATTTTGATGAATAAAATATTACCTGGAGCTAGTTCGTATTCAGTTCCCTTCGGATCATTCAGCCGGCTCTTAGTTATTCAAGGTACTTTCTGACACGGGATTTATTCACTGCTTCCCGCCCCAGACGTACTAGGAATTGAACTTCTATAGGCCTCTCCGGCTCTGGTGTCAACCCTGAGTGTTGACCAATGGTTTCAGTGCATCGATTGGTGTTTTGACGGTGATTCATCGTCTATCTCCATGTTTCTTCTCCAGAAGGATCAGACAATGTTCATAGTCAACTTGTTCACTCTCTGAAGCTTCAGCAATTGGATGAGAGGAGTGGCTTCCTTCACTGATTCTCCCGAATCAGTAAGTCATTAGCCATTTCAGTCTGATGCTCGGCCTCTACCGCAGGTTGACTAATTTCCTGCGTATCATCGGCCATTGGTGGAACTGAGCCTATATCAGAAGGCCTAGAAGACCCAGCAGTTTCAGGAATTTCTTCTTCTGTCTTACAGAAAAATCAAAAGCAGCTTGCTTTTCTGCGGCCAATAGCATAGCACGATCGGTGGGACTCTCTGCATCCAGACAAATTACGGATTTAGTTTTGAAACTATTACTTTCCTTCCTATTCTTTTGGTTAAAGGAACAGTAGGATAATTGTCTATTGGATCACTACCTGCTTCATCAACATCTGACTCGTTCAGAAACAGGAGAATTCCCGGGAATAGTAATTCCTCCGCGACTTCGAGTCTCTGCTCGAGTAGCTCTTTTGCGGCAGGACCCGCAGCACCTTTACTCCTCTTCCTCTTCGGTGTATTATCAACAGATATACTTCTTCAGCACTCCCGATAGGCATATGCAATGGTTGATGAAGGTCATCAGAGAAGAAGTTTCCAAAACATCATCATCAACTTCATCGGTGGCCAGAGGATCTTCTTTGTCGTGACAATCCCTAGGCAAGGCGGATTTGGTTGATTTCTTTTCAACATGAATAAAGCTTTTGCCTAAGATGCTAAATTTTTCATCAAAGGTATTAGCTGATACATAAAATCTGGCATAGGATGCCAATATCTTAGCTCCTCTCCGATAGTTGACCGGATCTGGCATAGAAAAGGTAGCTCCTATACCTTTGGCAATGTAATAGCCAAGCTCTGGCACCATCAACCAACCCGCCTTGATGAGAAAAAACATGTCGTTGCATTGCCCACATGCAACTGATCGTAACCAAATTGACGAGCAAATGCTCTGGAAGATATGGCTCTAGATATGTGATATTGTCACGGCGGCAAATTAAATGAGATGGCCTGATTCTCTTTAGCCATTCATGTTGGACATCATCCAACTCATTAGCACCAACGCCGTCAATCAATCTCCCGGGCATGGTCTCATAACCAACAGGTGGAGGAACACAGGTGAAGCTCCATAGTTCTCCCCTGTTCAAGATGGTTCTACAATCGGTTAAAGTGTCATATCTCCACTTCGGTATGTGCTTGTACCTTTCCAGAAAGGTATCATCTGGTTTAGCCATCCCAGCACTTATCAGGATTCGAAATGTAGAAGCAGCCATCCAACAAGTATGTAAGGGCATTTCTACCCGAGAAAAGGACGTCAGGCTCTTCCGTGCCAATTCGAACATCCTATCTGTGTATGTCCTTAATCCGGCATTCAGACGGCAGGTCATTGCCGTTATAAATCCATCTTATATCCAAAAACCAGACGGACTGCTACGAAGACGACTCCTCTGTGCATCCTGTTGCCGAACAGGTGCCAGGAACTACGAATTTCCTCAGCCAAAGAGATATGAATCCGGCTAGATGACCTTCAGCGGACAATTCTCGGCCACCCTGCTTAGTATAGGTTTCTAACCTATCAGCCTTGTAGCTTGTCAATGTCTTCTTCGACGATAATGTCGTCATGATTAGTCTCCCGGATTAATCTGTTAATCTCGGCTTGACTCAAGGGCTTGAATTTACCGACATACTGATCGGTCTTTTTCTTCTTCTGAATTCGTCAGTGCGGCCTTGAAAAAATAAGCCATCCACTTCGAAGAATAGCAATTGGAGTCCCCCTCTCCACCTTGTCCCTTATAAAAGCTTACAGATGCTATAATGACACATTAATTCTTTAAATACATAAAGAATTAGTGGGTTGGCTGCAGAAATCTTATTCATTTCATCAACAAAAGGGATATATTCTTCATATGGCAAATCTGTTGTTGGTAGCTGAGATATATATGCCATTTCATGAAAGGCGAATCCCATCTCGCCCTTTGGGGTCATGAAGGTGCCGGTCCGATAGTTATATTCTCTCCGCTAATGCCAAAAACAGATCCGGGTTGGTTTGAAACCATAAGCAGTACACTTAATGCATCATATAAACCTATCGCCTTCAACTGTGCACCGAAGTTCTGCAAAATCCATCTTACTAGAGCAGTCCATCTAGTGTTCTCTGGATTTACTAGACCAGTCAGCTCATTGACTGTTTTGGGTAGATGGCATTATTTAATTGAGCAAATTCGTTGGCAAAAATTGGGACTCTGACTGGCTTCACAGTGCCAAGTCCTCAGAGGGATGGTGGCAGGTAACAGTCCTCGCAGAGATAGAGATGTGACATGTGGTTCAGTACCACTGCGGAACCTTCCTTGACGATATCCAATCCACCCAGCCTTAGCTTGTCGGGATGGAGTAATATCCCACTTCATCTGTCTTTACTGGCCCGAATGGAATAAACGGGCTATGTTGATACTCTTTGTCAAACCAGTCAAATACATAGGTTGATTGCATCACCATCCCTGTGTAAGAGTATGCTACTTTGTCAAGAGCAGCGCTGAGAATTCATGTCAATAGCATCTCCAAAAAGGAATGCTGGCTTCAAATGGGCAACACCATCTACACTCTGTAACGACAGTCCACTCATCAGGTTCAGCAAAGTATCATCTTCCTGATTGGTCAACAGAGCTATTCTTGTGGAAGGTCCGTCAAATTGGGGAAAACGAATATGTGATAGATCACTTCTATAATTATTTCCCATACTTCCTTCAAATTCTGCTTCCTGAGCTAGAATATCCACTGCAATGAAGAATAAAAGTATTAGAAATCTTCAACGTCAAGAGAGGATAAAGCTCAACATACGCTCAGTTTTAACTAAGCATACAGCTCAACATACGCTCAGTTTTAACTAAGCGTACAGCTCAACATACGCTCAGTTTTAACTAAGCGTACAGCTCAACATACGCTCAATTTTTACTAAGCGTACAGCTCAAATTACGCTCAATTCTTACTAAGCGTATGGCAGACTCAAGGTTCAGCATACGCTCAGTTTTCCTTAAAAGCGTATGGCAGACTCAAGGTTCAGCATACGCTCAGTTTTTCTTAAGCGTATGGTTGACTCAAGGTTCAGTATACGCTCAGATTTCTTTAAGCGTATACAGATTTTATCTTAAGTGAATGATTTTTAAAGTTCAGTTTATGATCAGTTTGAGCGTATCAGCGTATGGTTGACAAGATGATCATCAAAAATTACGCTAACACAGGAGTTAGCGTATTTCAATGAGACAATTTGCCATAGCATATTCTTTTAAGATAGCGTATTTTGATATCTCTATCGAAATACGCATATCTTACAGATATACGCTCCAAACATATTTTTCGTAAAAAACGAAAAACATGGAATACGGCTAAACCCTAAAAAGGGAAGCGTATTTGCTGACGTATTGACCCTAAAGAGGGATACGTTTTCTGAGTTTTGTTCTAACCAGCCCCAAAAAGGAATAGTTATTTGTTCATCATCTTCGTCCTCACCATAAAGAGGTTTCAATGGCCGTTCACTGCGTGAATACGCTGACTGGCCGTCTTCTTGGTGGTAGCAGTGTCGACGGCAGGATGAGATGACTCTTCAGGGGCTTTCCCTTTCCTTTCGCAGAAGCATCAGCCTTGGGCGCCATTAATGGAGGTTGAGTCGAAGACGAAGAAGGGGAAGAAGGATTTCGAGTTTCTGAAAGCACTTTTCTCTCTCGAAAGTAAAATTGTGGTAAAGAAATAAAATAGGTTTTGGAAGACCTATTTATAGAAGAAAGGAAGAAGTTCAAACGGCGGATATTCTTTAAACAAAATCCCTAAAGATTTGCACTGTATTGAGGAGATAACGAACTCATGCCAGCGTGTCAGGACTTATTCTCACTTTAAAGTTCAAAGTAATTTCGAACTTTTGAATTCATAAAGTTCGAAAACTTTGAAGGGGGTCTTGTAGGGTGTGAAAATTATGACACGCTGACATAAGACTCAGTCAAAGCCATACGCTCAAAGCCATACGCTCAGTCCAAGCCATACGCTCAAGGCTATACGCTCAGTCAAGGCCATACGTCATCTAAAGGCCATACGCTCAGTGAATATTTTATTATTTTTTGAGATGACAGCACAGCATGTATTTATAAAGGATGAATTGACACTTCGTCTTCGTACAAAGACAGCTATCCAATGAAGACTAGCCGTCGTATAGGTTTTTGAAGAGTCGGTTTTGTCTTTTACGAGGACAGCTCAGCATCTCTCATAAATGTAAAAGCCATAATTAGTCAGTTTTGACAGTCTGTCAGCCATCATATCCGCAGTCACGACGCTCGAGAAGATTTTGTCAGTTATTGGAAGATATGGCGTATCAAAGAAGATTGATGATGGCCACGTGTCTACTTATTCAAACATGCCACGTGTCTACTTATTTCAACATACGACTCCTTCCAAATTAAGTGAGCGTATGGATCTCATACGACTCCTTCCCAACTAAGTGAGCGTATGGACCCCATACGACTCCTTCTCAATTAATTGAGCGTATGGACCCCATACGACTCCTTCTCAATTAATTGAGCGTATGGATCTCATACGACTCCTTCCAACTAAGTGAGCGTATGGATCTCATACGACTCCTTCCCAATTAAGTGAGCGTATGGATTCTATAAGACTCCTTGTCAAGTGAGCGTATAGTTTCCATATGACTCCCTGTCAATAATGTGAGCGTATCAGCTTTACATGGTTCTACGTTGTCCAAGTAAGCGTATGCAAGACATGTGCCTTCAAAAGCTAGCGTATGACTCTTCTTCTAAGGCAGTGTATCACAGCAGTTGTGTCCAGAATGATTTTCAACGTGCAGTTAACACACGTTCTCACGTGTCCTGCACTCAGTTATCCACTTCTTCAGAAGTTATGCAACGGGCATTCATGCCATCAATCTCTCCGGAATATGCTCCACTACTTTCAACCGCACGCTAATGTGTCTCCATCAGAATTCGCCACGCGTCTCTGCAGTTATGCACACGTCAAGTAACTACCTGAGCGTATGCTTAAGGACAGTTATCCAGAACTCTATAAAAGAGAGTTTCTTCATCTTCATCAGACACTAGAGTCAATTTCAGAAAGAACAGAGAGATTGCCCAGTTGCTGTCCAAGTTCTTCGAAGTTCGAGTTTTCTTCATCGCATCGTCCAAGGGATAAAGTAATCGTCTTCTAGATTAGATTCCTACAGTTGTAATTTTCTCAGATACAAAATAATAAAGTGAATTTATTTATGGAAAACAATACCTACAACGTTATCCTGTCAGGACGGGAGCAAGTACTGTTCTAGCAAACTGATATACGAAACATGAAGTGAACATGAATGTAATAAACTGGAAACATGGCATCTCATAATCTATCATGGCAAGGACACATATGTCATATAGACAGATGTATATGTAATGTTTAAAACTGTAGCAGGTACGTGATCGTCAATAGGTGTGTAAAATATACTGTGGTACAAGTA
>JANAVB010024000.1:15949840-15958671 GCA_029216955.1 Iris pallida | reverse complement strand
CATTTGAAATATTAAACAGTATCTCATGAACCCTCCAGTTTTGGTACCTTCCGTCTCGGGATACATCTTCTTATATTCGAGCCATGGATCATTCTTGGTGCATTACTTGCCCAGAAAAATAAAGATGGCCATGAACAGGCTATTATATCTCAGTCGCACAATGACAGGTGCTGAAACCGCATTATTCTCCAATCGAGAAAGAATGCTTAGCATTAATGTTTGCTGTTCAGAAAACGCGCATTATATTATCGGTCAAACGATTCACGTCATTTCCAGAGTGAATCCCATCAGATTATGATGAAGAAACCTGATATTCTCAACTCCAGACTAGCTAATTGGGGAATCTTGTTAGCTCAATACGATATGAATATATTCCTCAGAAGTCAGTTAAAGGACAGGCTCTTGCTGATTTTTGGCTGCTCATGCGATCCAGAAGATTCTAATTATATGATGAGATCCAGATGAAGTCTTGGATTCAAATTGATTTCTGAAGAAATTTCCACTGGCGTCTATTCTTTGAGGAGCATCTAGAATAGGTCTCCAACGGCGATATTGTCGCTGGAGTTGGGTTGTTCTTGTATCCCCAGAAGGCTAACTATTCAGAGGCTATTCTCTGGATCAATCATGTTCAAACAATATAGCCGAATACATGATTGCTCATCGGCCTTCAACTTGCTAAACATCTAGATATTCAATATTTGGAAGTTTATGGAGACTCCAAGTTATATCAATCAGATCAGAGGAACGTATGAAGTTCGTCATCAGGATTTGATACCTATCATCGAGCAGCATTCTCTATAGCCTATCTTTTGAAGGTTTCTTATTGAACATGTTCGACGAGCCTATAATGCAGAAGCTGATGCTTTAGCTAATCTTCTGCGTATTAGCTATACAATCAGACGTCAGCAAGTAATAGTGGTTTATAACCGAGAACTATTCTGTGTTGAGAATAATTTGGCCTTGGCTTTTCCCTTAAAACAGACAAAAATTCTTTCAACCTTGATGCTGGATTAAAGTTTGACAAAATGTCCTCGTCTTCTTCTGATTCTACTATGGAATAGTCTTTCTAATGAGAAAGAAGCCATAACTGAAGACTGGAGGACGCCCGTTTTAGACTTGTTTGTAGATATACTTCCTGATAATCCGAGGTGAAGCAGCATCTATCCGGATCGATCTCTCAGATTCTATTATAATCATACGACGAAGACATTATTGTCGGTCTTACGACGGTCTTCTCCTCCGATGCATTTTGTAAAGAAGCACAACAGATAATCCGTGAAGCACATGATGGTGTTTGCGGAGCTCATCAACCAGGTCCTAAACTTCAAGATCGTATCCGACGTAAGTTATTATTGGCCCACGATGGTGGCTGACGCTATCAATATGCTCGGAAATGTAAAGCCTGTCAAATTCATACAGACTTTATCCATCAACCGTCAGAGTTCTTACACCCAATAGCGGCATCATGGCCTTTGAAGCTTGGGGCATGGATGTCATTGGGTCCCATCAACCCACCATCATCAAGAGGACATCGGTTTATTCTAGCAATAACTGATTACTTTTCCAAATGGACTGAAGCAATCCCGTTATCTGAAGTCAAACTTCTAGTGTTATCAACTTCGTCAAACATCATGTTATCTCGATTTGGTGTCCTCGGCGTATTATCCATGAAACGGACCGCAGTTCGTCAGTCAGAAATTACTCGATTCTGCGACGATCATCGAATTAATAATTTAGCTTATACAGCATAATCCAGCAGCTAATGGATTGGCAGAAGCTTTCAATAAAACAATCAAAACTCTTGAAAAAGTTGTTTCTTCCAACAAACGCAACTGGAGCGAGAAGCTTGGTGAATGTTTATGGGCCTACCGCACTACAATTCGCAATGCGATCGGATGTACGCCTTTCTCTTTAGTATATGGGTGTGAAGCTGTCTCCCCCTTGAGATCCAGATTCCTTCTCTGAGAATTGCAATCTCCAATGAACTTACAACAGAAAACAATGATCGTCTCGACTTCAAGAATTGGAAGCTCTAGATGAAAAACGATTGTATGCTCAACAAAATATCGACTGTATCAGGCCGAATCTCAAAGGCTTTTAACCGAAAAGTCAAAGTCAGAGCATATCAGAAAGGAGAACTGGTCCTTACTGTCAGACGTCCTATGCATGACACATATGAGCAAAGGCAAATTTGACGCAAAATGGGAAGGCCCATTCGTAGTAAACAAAGTCTTCTCTAACGGAGCATACCAGCTTGCCTCTATGGATGGGAAAGTCATGATGATGCCTATCAATGGCAAATTCTTAAAAAATATTATGTATAATATTTCATCCATTCCCCAGCAAATATAAAATTCTTCTCTACAAAAGTTATTTCGATATCGTTATCCCCAGAGGAAATGATATTCCACCAGTATCATCTTCCCAGAGAATTTGATATTTTGTTTTATTAGATCCCAGTGGTTTTAATAAAGATCTTGAATAGAAAATCATGTCCATATTACCTCTGAATTTTCTATCTCAGTATGTATCATATTTCTATTCTATGAAATGATATACGTCTTTTGATTTCCGAATCCAAAGATCATGGAAAATAGATCTAAAGATATCTTATATCTGAATTCTGTTTTCTCTAATCAGTATTAAACTAAAAATCTTTGGTTTAATATCATGATAGAGTTGCAAAGTTATTTGTATATTCTATTCTATTGAAATATGTCATGTATTATTTACCTCTGAACATGTTTTCTACAAAATATCATCCACGAATTGAAATCAAGCCAAGATATTCATTTCAATCAAAATCAGAACAATGATTACAAATGGGTATCAAAACTTCAATACATGATAAATGTAAAAGAACTATTTAGGAGGATTAATGATTTCCTGAATACGAACGATTACATTATTCATCTTTTCTTCATGAGCTTTCTTGATTCGCTCTGCTGTTTCAGCTCCAATCATCCGTTGGTCATATTCTAATAATAGAGCTACGGCGATTGGTCTCCTCAATCTGATTAGTTTGCATCAATTCTCGCTCCTGTTGTAAAACTTGACAGCGTTCAGCTGCAGATTTACGATCAGTAGCAATCTTTGATTGTTCTGTTTCCACAGAGGCAATTTGCTCCTGAATACGAGCTAGCTCTTCCCTCAGCTTTCTAAGTTCTTCAGCTTTTGACGCTTCATCTTGCTCTAGGCGTTCCATATTCTGACGAGTACTTATTATTTATTCGTCTTTCGCTATTAGCTCTTTGGAAGACTGAGCAAGGAATTCTGTCAGTGCAATGTGCTGAGCTTGAGCTTCATTCTCCAATTGAGCAATCTCAGCCGCAGTCAGAGAATTAATATCTTCCTTTTAATCTCCCAATATTTTTGGATGTTGGCTTCTAAATTATTCAAGAGATGTTCAAAGAAGACACATTGAGCCTCATAACCAGATTGTCTCAAGGCTGAACGTGGGAAACTAGTCGCCTCTCGAAGACTCGAAAAGGGCATAGTCTCATCTTTCATGAGTCGCCTCGAATATGTATCCAGATATGTATAATAATATCTGAATACATCTCCATGACTTTTGCTATCCCTGTGTCAAAACTGGGAGTCGCTGCAATAGTAGGGGAAGGAGCAGGAGGAGCCTCTATTCTTGGAGCTGAAGTTAGTGCTTTTGGAGAACTCGGCAGATGGGAACTCCCCTCACCCACTTTAGTTTGAATAAGTGGGGCTTGAGTAGAACTTATAGCCGGTGCAGTTCCTACAGCTGTTGGAATTAGAGAAACATGATCAGAAATTTAAAGACAATAAAACCAAGACAAGACAAAATTTGATGAATAAAATATTACCTGGAGCTAGTTCGTATTCAGTTCCCTTCGGATCATTCAGCCCGGCTCTTAGTTTATTCAAGGTACTTTCTGACACGGGATTTATTTCACTGCTTCCCGCCCCAGACGTACTAGGAATTTGAACTTCTATATGCCTCTCCGGCTCTGGTGTCAACCCTGAGTGTTGACCAATGGTCTTCAGTGCATCGATTGGTGTTTTGACGGTGATTCATCGTCTATCTCCATGTCTTCTTCTCCAGAAGGATCAGACAATGGTTCATAGTCAACTTGTTCACTCTCTGAAGCTTCAGCAATTGGATTGAGAGGAGTGGCTTCCTTCACTGATTCTCCCGAAATCAGTAAGTCATTAGCCATTTCAGTCTGATGCTCGGCCTCTACCGCAGGTTGACTAATTTCCTGCGTATCATCGGCCATTGGTGGAACTGAGCCTATATCAGAAGGCCTAGAAGACCCAGCAGTTTCAGGAATTTCTTCTTCTTCTGTCTTTACAGAAAAATCAAAAGCAGCTTGCTTTTCTGCGGCCAATAGCATAGCACGATCGGTGGGACTCTCTGCATCCAGACAAATTACGGATTTAGTTTTGAAACTATTACTTTCCTTCCTATTCTTTTGGTTAAAGGAACAGTAGGATAATTGTCTATTGGATCACTACCTGCTTCATCAACATCTCTGACTCGTTCAGAAACAGGAGAATTCCCGGGAATAGTAATTCCTCCGCGACTTCGAGTCTCTGCTCGAGTAGCTCTTTTTGCGGCAGGACCCGCAGCACCTTTACTCCTCTTCCTCTTCGGTGTATTATCAACAGATATACTCTCTTCAGCACTCCCGATAGGCATATGCAATGGTTGATGAAGGTCATCAGAGAAGAAAGTTTCCAAAACATCATCATCAACTTCATCGGTGGCCAGAGGATCTTCTTTGTCGTGACAATCCCTAGGCAAGGCGGATTTGGTTGATTTCTTTTCAACATGAATAAAGCTTTTGCCTAAGATGCTAAATTTTTCATCAAAGGTATTAGCTGATACATAAAATCTGGCATAGGATGCCAATATCTTAGCTCCTCTCCGATAGTTGACCGGATCTGGCATAGAAAAGGTAGCTCCTATACCTTTGGCAATGTAATATAGCCAAGCTCTGGCACCATCAACCAACCCGCCTTGATGAGAAAAACATGTCGTTGCATTGCCCACATGCAACTGATCGTAACCAAATTGACGAGCAAATCTGCTTGGAAGATATGGCTCTAGATATGTGATATTGTCACGGCGGCAAATTAAATGAGATGGCCTGATTCTCTTTAGCCATTCATGTTGGACATCATCCAACTCATTAGCACCAACGCCGTCAATCAATCTCCCGGGCATGGTCTCATAACCAACAGGTGGAGGAACACAGGTGAAGCTCCATAGTTCTCCCCTGTTCAAGATGGTTCTACAATCGGTTAAAGTGTCATATCTCCACTTCGGTATGTGCTTGTACCTTTCCAGAAAGGTATCATCTGGTTTAGCCATCCCAGCACTTATCAGAGATTCGAAATGTAGAAGCAGCCATCCAAACAAGTATGTAAAGGGCATTTCTACCCGAGAAAAGGACGTCAGGCTCTTCCGTGCCAATTCGAACATCCTATCTGTGTATGTCCTTAATCCGGCATTCAGACGGCAGGTCATTGCCGTTAATAAATCCATCTTATATCCAAAAACCAGACGGACTGCTACGAAGACGACTCCTCTGTGCATCCTGTCTGCCGAACAGGTGCCAGGAACTACGAATTTCCTCAGCCAAAGAGATATGAATCCGGCTAGATGACCTTCAGCGGACAATTCTCGGCCACCCTGCTTAGTATAGGTTTCTAACCTATCACCAGCCTTGTAGCTGTCAATGTCTTCTTCGACGATAATGTCGTCATGATTAGTCTCCCGGATTAATCTGTTAATCTCGGCTTGACTCAAGGGCTTGAATTTACCGACATACTGATCGGTCTTTTTCTTCTTCTGAATTTCGTCAGTGCGGCCTTGAAACAAATAAGCCATCCACTTCGAAGAATAGCAATTGGAGTCCCCCTCTCCACCTTGTCCCTTATAAAAAGCTTTACAGATGCTATAATGACACATTAATTCTTTAAATACATAAAGAATTAGTGGGTTGGCTGCAGAAATCTTATTCATTTCATCAACAAAAGGGATATATTCTTCATATGGCAAATCTGTTGTTGGTAGCTGAGATATATATGCCATTTCATGAAAGGCGAATCCCATCTCGCCCTTTGGGGTCATGAAGGTGCCGGTCCGATAGTTATATCTCTCCGCTAATGCCAAAAACAGATCCGGGTTTGGTTTGAAACCATAAGCAGTACACTTAATGGCATCATATAAACCTATCGCCTTCAACTGTGCACCGAAGTTCTGCAAAATCCATCTTACTAGAGCAGTCCATCTAGTGTTCTCTGGATTTACTAGACCAGTCAGCCTCATTGACTGTTTTGGGTAGATGGCATTATTTAATTGAGCAAATTCGTTGGCAAAAATTGGGACTCTGACTGGCTTCAGCAGTGCCAAGTCCTCAGGAGGGATGGTGGCAGGTAACAGTCCTCGCAGAGATGTGACATGTGGTTCAGTACCACTGCGGAACCTTCCTTGACGATATCCAATCCACCCAGCCTTAGCTTGTCGGGATGGAGTAATATCCCACTTCATCTGTCTTTACTGGCCCGAATGGAATAAACGGGCTATGTTGATACTCTTTGTCAAACCAGTCAAATACATAGGTTGATTTGCATCACCATCCCTGTGATAAGAGTATGCTACTTTGTCAAGAGCAGGCTGAGAATTCATGTCAATAGCATCTCCAAAAAGGAATGCTGGCTTCAAATGGGCAACACCATCTACACTCTGTAACGACAGTCCACTCATCAGGTTCAGCAAAGTATCATCTTCCTGATTGGTCAACAGAGCTATTCTTGTGGAAGGTCCGTCAAATTGGGGAAAACGAATATGTGATAGATCACTTCTATAATTATTTCCCATACTTCCTTCAAATTCTGCTTCCTGAGCTAGAATATCCACTGCAAATGAAGAATAAAAGTATTAGAAATCTTCAACGTCAAGAGAGGATAAAGCTCAACATACGCTCAGTTTTAACTAAGCATACAGCTCAACATACGCTCAGTTTTAACTAAGCGTACAGCTCAACATACGCTCAGTTTTAACTAAGCGTACAGCTCAACATACGCTCAATTTTTACTAAGCGTACAGCTCAAATTACGCTCAATTCTTACTAAGCGTATGGCAGACTCAAGGTTCAGCATACGCTCAGTTTTCCTTAAAAGCGTATGGCAGACTCAAGGTTCAGCATACGCTCAGTTTTTCTTAAGCGTATGGTTGACTCAAGGTTCAGTATACGCTCAGATTTCTTTAAGCGTATAACAGATTTTATCTTAAGTGAATGATTTTAAAGTTCAGTTTATGATCAGTTTGAGCGTATCAGCGTATGGTTGACAAGATGATCATCAAAAATTACGCTAACACAGGAGTTAGCGTATTTCAATGAGACAATTTGCCATAGCATATTCTTTTAAGATAGCGTATTTTGATATCTCTATCGAAAATACGCATATCTTACAGATATACGCTCCAAACATATTTTTCGTAAAAAACGAAAAACATGGAATACGGCTAAACCCTAAAAAGGGAAGCGTATTTGCTGACGTATTGACCCTAAAGAGGGATACGTTTTCTGAGTTTTGTTCTAACCAGAGCCCCAAAAAGGGAATAGTTATTTGTTCATCATCTTCGTCCTCACCATAAAGAGGTTTCAATGGCCGTTCACTGCGTGAAATACGCTGACTGGCCGTCTTCTTGGTGGTAGCAGTGTCGACGGCAGGATGAGATGACTCTTCAGGGGCTTTCCCCTTTCCTTTCGCAGAAGCATCAGCCTTGGGCGCCATTAATGGAGGTTGAGTCGAAGACGAAGAAGGGGAAGAAGGATTTCGAGTTTCTGAAAGCACTTTTCTCTCTCGAAAGTAAAAGTTGTGGTAAAGAAATAAAATAGGTTTTGGAAGACCTATTTATAGAAGAAAGGAAGAAGTTCAAACGGCGGATATTCTTTAAACAAAATCCCTAAAGATTTGCACTGATATTGAGGAAGATAACGAACTCATGCCAGCGTGTCAGGACTTATTCTCACTTTAAAGTTCAAAGTAATTTCGAACTTTTGAAATTCATAAAGTTCGAAAACTTTGAAGGGGGTCTTGTAGGGTGTGAAAATTATGACACGCTGACATAAGACTCAGTCAAAGCCATACGCTCAAAGCCATACGCTCAGTCCAAGCCATACGCTCAAGGCTATACGCTCAGTCAAGGCCATACGCTCATCTAAAGGCCATACGCTCAGTGAATATTTTATTATTTTTTGAGATGACAGCACAGCATGTATTTAATAAAGGATGAATCTGACACTTCGTCTTTCGTACAAAGACAGCTATCCAATGAAGACTAGCCGTCGTATAGGTTTTTGAAGAGTCGGTTTTGTCTTTTACGAGGACAGCTCAGCATCTCTCATAAATGTAAAAGCCATAATTACTGTCAGTTTTGACAGTCTGTCAGCCATCATATCCGCAGTCACGACGCTCGAGAAGATTTTGTCAGTTATTGGAAGATATGGCGTATCAAAGAAGATTGATGATGGCCACGTGTCTACTTATTCAAACATGCCACGTGTCTACTTATTTCAACATACGACTCCTTCCAAATTAAGTGAGCGTATGGATCTCATACGACTCCTTCCCAACTAAGTGAGCGTATGGACCCCATACGACTCCTTCTCAATTAATTGAGCGTATGGACCCCATACGACTCCTTCTCAATTAATTGAGCGTATGGATCTCATACGACTCCTTCCAACTAAGTGAGCGTATGGATCTCATACGACTCCTTCCCAATTAAGTGAGCGTATGGATTCTATAAGACTCCTTGTCAAGTGAGCGTATAGTTTCCATAT